>LR749739.1:1155599-1284792 GCA_902729485.2 Mus minutoides
CCCCCACCAACACCTACAGTATGCCCCCACCAACACCTACAGTATGCCCCCACCAATACCTACAGTATACCCTCACCAATACCTACAGTATACCCTCACCAACACCTACAGTATGCCCTCACCAACACCTACAGTATACCCTCACCAACACCTACAGTATACCCCCACCAACACCTACAAAACACCCCCACCGCCGCTATTAGTCTAGGTGTTGAGGTGCTTATGCACTTCAAAAAGAACACAAAGCAAACACTCACAGAGAACTGGAGCTAACCTAACAGACATCAACAGGGATTGATAAAACACACCGCCCAAATATACAATCCACACAATAGGAAGGACTGAAATAAGCTCACACATGATATGGAATTAGGCTCCAAGATTAAATTAAAAACCAAGGAACATTTTAATAGTTTTACATATGCTAGAATATGAAGAAAATATTTTCTTCATATACACAATTAAGAAGATTGGTTTGGGAAAATTTTTTTTTTGGTTTTTGTTTTGTTTTGTTTTTTTTGTTTTTTGAGACAGGGTTTCTCTGTATAGGCCTGGCTGTCCTGGAATTCACTTTGTAGACCAGGCTGGCCTCGAACTCAGAAATCCGCCTGTCTCTGCCTCCCAAGTGCTGGGATTAAAGGCGTGCCCCACCACACCCGGCCGGGAAAATTTTTTAATATTTGAAAAAATAAACTGGATATTTGTATGGTGACTTTACTTTATAGTTTTTTGTGTTATTTTTCTTTACTTTGTGCATTTAAAAAATATCTATATAAACAACAAAATCAAAAGATGGTGTGCAAGAGAGTGGATGACAAACAGGCCTAATTTGTTAGAATCTCCAGGGAATACACTGGGGAAGCTGGTAACAGCAACAGAAATGGGGAGCCAACACCTGAAAAAACTCTAGTCTAATAGCAAAGGAAAAGAGATAAATGTAAAAGCAGAACAAGAAAAAACAAGAGTTCATCCTAGAGGAACTGGCAAGGTAGGGGAATTCTCTTGTCCTACTTAGAGGGAATGACTGGAACCACACTTAAGATGGAGAGCCTCAAAAAATTGCCAGTGAACAGTAGCAGACACTTTAAAGAGAGATTAAATAAATATAAATAAACAAATCCCTTTGGCATTGAAGTAGAACAATTTAAAAGAAAACCTTCTGGTGGGTAATTTGGCAGTGCCAGATTTTCAATGATCTAGAAATCTTAGGGTACCATGGAGTTTTTAGGCTGAATGAGTCTAGACTAAAGGGATGAAACTTTGAACCAAAACCATTTAGAGAGGTAGAAATCTGATTGGAGACAAAGCCTGGAGGGAAACAGATGCAAGTGTCTAATTCCAACATCAGAAAAGACTGTTCATGGACAAGGGTAGCATTCACAACCTGGAGGTGGCCCAAATGTGTGTGACCAGCATCTATGAGCCAATCCAGGATGGACGGGTTACCTACTGATAGGCTGGCACTTTACAGCAGGTCATTGGAGCTAGAACAACACTTGAAATCCCAGCCCCTGAGGGACTGCTGAAAGTATGCCTGAATGTATGCCTAGCATCTATGACATGATTTCTGAAGGAGTGCCTGATAGGCCTGGCATCTGTGACTTGACCTTGCACAGTGCAGCTCAGGGGTGTGGCAGGCATAAGTGAGACTGAGGAGGAACATGGAGAAATTCGAGGCTACACCAGAAATAAGAGACAACATTCAGACTCAGTGTCTCCATCTAGCTCTTATCTGATACCCCCTTATTTTGTCCTGTTGACTTATAGTCTTGGGCTCCCGGTCTGTGTTTCTCCTACAACTCCCTTTTTCTTTATTGGTTTTTGATGTTTTCACAAGGCACACAGCTTAGCCTGTGGATTCTGTATCTTATCCTCCCTGCTGCTGTCTTCTGGGTCCCCTGACCGCAGTCCTTTTCTTTCTGTTTTCCTTGCATTCACCTTCTGCTAAGATTGTCTCATCTTGACTTGTATCTCTTTTGTTTCCAGTGTTTGGTTACTTTTTCTTTCTTACCTTTCCTAGTATCAACCTAATATGAATCAGTCTTTCCTCCACATTTCACCCATTTTACTGTAGTCAAAATACTAAGTAAATAGAACAAAGAAAGTATATTGAAATCTGCAAGAGTGAAATACCAAATAACACATAGTCCAGCCCATGAGGAAAATTACATATTTCTCAACAATTAGTTTAAATTTGTGTGTGTGTGTGTGTGTGTGTGTGTGTGTGTATTTGTGTGAAGAGTGTATGTGCACCTGAATGCAGTGGGCAGAGATATGAAGAGGATGTCAGATGTCTGGAGCTACTGTCAACTGCCTAATGTCTGTGAGAGGAAACCGTATTCAAATCCTTGGTTTATGAAATACTTCAAACATGCCCAATGAAAGAATAGGACAATTAAATAAAAAGACAGCTAAACTCAAAAACTACAAGAAACACAAAATATCCAAGTCAAGTCTCTGGTTAAGAACAGCCAATGCTCTTTAGCATTGAGCTATCTCTCCAGCCCCTTAACTCTTACTTCTAAAGCCAAGAGGGCTTGCCAAGGCATATTTCCAGCTCTTAAAGGCAAATGCCACACAAGACTACTCATCCAGCAAAACTAAGTTGTAACTATAAGAGAAAGAAAAAACTTTCCATGATAAAGAAATTCATAACCACTAACCTAGTTTCACAGGGGAGGATATCCAATAAAATTCTTTGGATAGAAGAGATAAATAGACCCATGAAGCTACAGGAAATAAAACACACCAGAACTATAGTTTAGGCATG
Source organism: Mus minutoides (assembly GCA_902729485.2). Classification (NCBI taxonomy): domain Eukaryota; kingdom Metazoa; phylum Chordata; class Mammalia; order Rodentia; family Muridae; genus Mus; species Mus minutoides. The sequence continues at coordinate 1,158,370 of LR749739.1, forward strand.
AAGAATAAGAAAATACTGAACATGTAAAAGAAAAAGAAAAAAAAAAAAAAACCACACAACAAAACCCAACCCAATCAAAGACACCAGGTAGCAGATAGGATAAGGGAACAGGACCCATTGCTTTGTCTTCTCTAAGAAATGCATCTCACTGACAATGACAGACGCTGTCTTAAAGTAAAAGGGTTGGAAAAGGTACGCCAAACAAATGGATCTAAGAAACAAATGGCATTACTGTTCTAACGTCTGTCAAGACAAGAGTCCAAACCAAAATTAGAAGTGACAAACGTGTAGTGTATGCTATCTGACCGCAGGGCAATAAAACAAGACGTCACCAGCTGGAGAAACCATGGAAAACAACCAAACTCACAGCGATTGACGAACAATCATGAATGATAAACAGAACAGAAAGAAAATCAAGATGGAAAAAATAAATATTACCATCAAATGAAAAAGAAATCACAGTGTTATCAAAATGTGTGAAACAATTACGTCGGTTAAAAGAGTGAAGCTTATACAAGTGTGCCTATTAAAAAAAATCAGGAAAATCTCAAATATATGACAATAACCTCAAGGCCTTGGGAAAAAAAAGCAAACTCTCATCCTAAACAAACACCAACTTCAAAGATCTTAATGTAAGTCTTGAAACTGAAGTTGCTTGAGTAAAAAGTAGGGAAAATATTTATAGTCATAGGAAAGACTTTTAAGATTGATATTAATTATAAATGTGTGTGTGTGTGTGTGTGTGTGTGTATATATATATATGAAAACCAGAGGCTTCTGATCCTCTTTGGAGGTTGAGCTTTAGTTGTGAGATACTGGATGTGGGTGGTGGGAACTTGGGTCCTCTTCTAGAAGAGTATATATTCTTATCTACTGTACCATATTTCTAGCCCCAAGACATTTAAGGGCTCCAGTTGTTCAGAGAATAATCCTAATTATTGACAAGAAGGATCTACTGAACCTTTGACAAGAAGGAAATTGACAATTGATTATCAGTTGATCAACTGACAGGAAAGAAACAATTTTAGTGTTTGTTCATAAAAGGTTATAGTTTACAGGATAGGGGAAAAATTGTTGCCAGTTATAAACCTGATAAAATAGTAACACCTAAACTATATAAAAATTTAAAAAGTATAATTTGAATATCAACCAACCTAGGTTCTAGGAAGATGGAATGGAAATGGCCAATAAATACATGAAAATATGTTCAACCTTAGTAGACATCAGAGAAATGCAAATTAACAATGCATCAAGATTTCATCCCGGGCTAGAGAGATGGCTCAGCGGTTAAGAGCACTGACTGCTCTTCCAAAGGTCCTGAGTTCAAATCCCAGCAACAGTTTACTTAGATATAATAATAAATAAATCTTTAAAAAAAAAAAAAAAAAAGAACATGATTTTGAAGCTGGGCGTGGTGGTGCATGCCTTTTATCCCAGCACTCTGGAGGCAGAGGCAGGCACATTTCTGAGTGCGAGGCCAGCCTGGTCTACAGAGTGAGTTCCAGGACTATACAGAGAAACCCTGTCTCGAAAAAACCAAAAAAAAAAAAAAAAAAAAAAATTTCATCCCATCCATTTAGAATTAGTCATTAAGAAAACACATAACAAATGGAATTAGTCCAGCCATTAAGGAAATCAGTGTGGAAGTCCCTAAAAAGAAAACCAAAATCAAAACAAATAAAGCCCAACCCACTGAACAAAACAAACTTCCACTAAAACGAGTTCTGCCATATGACCCAGCAATACCTCTCATGGATACTGAATGACCCAAAGGACATCAAGTTGACTCATCACAAAGAAATTTGCAGATCAATGCTGACTGCAGCATGACTCACAATAGTGCAGTGTTGGAATGAACCTTGATATCAAAACAGAAGAATGGATGATGAAAACGTAGGGTGTAAGTACAACAGGGCTCTTTTATCCATAAAGAACAGAGCCCTGTCATTTACAGGAAAATGAGTACATCTGGAAATAAAATAGTAAGCAAATTAAGTCAGTCTCAAGGAGACAAATACCTTACTCTCTCTTAGGATTTCTAGATCTCATGAAGGTACATTAAATCATATCACCTAAGACATGAAACCGTGTAGGGGAACCAAGAGGACTTATAGGGAGAGGAGAGAAACTAAGAGGAGAGCAGGGGGGAGGGTGTATATGCTCAGTGTATAATATATACTTGTATGGGAATATCTTTACACCACACAGTACCATTTACAATGAATATACACAACAAAATTTACAGATTTATAAATAAAATACAGTAAGAGTTATTTGCATTTTAATACCACAAGTGACCCCAATGTTACTACTTGTAAATTTGTACCTATAAAGAATATCTTAAAAATCAAGTTTCATCAAAGGGCATGGAATCTATTATAGCAATAAATGCCTTATTTAAAAATATATGTCGTATTAATGGACTGATTTAATAGATTCCTCTGTACAATTTCTGTTGGTGCTCCATCAGATAATTTAATAAAGCCAATTTTTACAGAGATGCTATTTGGCTCAGTTTGATTGTAATTAATGTTATTTCATAAACTGTTTATGAGAATGAAATTGTTGTAACCCTCACTATTAACCATCTCTTGAACTTTATGTTCTCAAATTGAAACTACATTTTCATTATAAAAAAAATTCTATTTTCCCCACATCTTAATAACAGAGAACCACCATTAGTCATTTTTTCTCTCTTATACAAAACTGAATACTTCAAGTATCTCATATAAGTGAAAATACAGTATTTGCCAGAGGCTGGAGAGATGGGTCATTGGTTGAGTCCTGGCTGCTCTTCTTAGAGGGTTTGATTCCCAGCATGCACAGCGTGGCTAATGACTGTGCCGAATGCCAGTTCCTGGGGATATGACTCATTCTCTGGCCTCCACAGGCAGTGCACACATGGGATGTACAGGTACACACACAGGCAAGATGTCCATTCACATCAAAACAAATCTCTTTTTAAAATGTCACCATTTGTGACTAGCTTATTTTACTTAGCACAAAATCCTTAAGGTTGACTTGCCTGGAATTTCTATTCAGAAATTAATATTTCTTTTTATATGGGGAATAAGAAGAGGTGCCCTAATTAGGGAGGGAAGAAAAGAAGGAGGGAGGGGAAAATAAATAAAAAATAAGAAAGGGAGGGTAAAATAAGTGAAGGTGTCGGGAAAGGTTGTAAGGAGCCACACTATTAACTACCTAAAATTACCTATAATATACATTAGTCAGTATAAAAATAAACATGTACTGGCTGGTTTTGTGTGTCAACTTGACGCAGGCTGGAATTATCACAGAGAACGGAGCTTCAGTTGAGGAAATGCCTCCATGAGATCCAGCTGTGGGGCATTTTCTCAATTAGTGATCAAGAGGGGAGGTCCCCTTGTGGGTGGGACCATCTCTGGGCTGGCAGTCTTGGGTTCTATAAGAGAGTAGGCTGAGCAAGCCAGGGGAAGCCAGTAAAGAACATCCCTCCATGGCTTCTGCATCAGCTCCTGCTCCCTGACCTGTTTGAGTTCCAGTCCTGACTTCTTTTGGTGATGAACAGCAGTGTGGAAGTGTAAGGTGAATAAACCCTTTCCTCCTCAACTTGCTTTTTGGTCATGATGTTTGTGCAGGAATAGAAACCCTGACTAAGATAGTAGTCTAACGAAAAATTTCACATGAGGCTGTCAATGCTCTCTCCAACAGCCATAGACAAGTGGTTCTCAACGTTCCTAATAATACAGTTCCTCCTGTTGTTGGTGAGCCCCTGACCACAAAATTATTTTCTTTACTACTTCATTTTAACTATAATTATTACTGTTATGAATTATAATGTAAATATTTTTGGAGATAGAGGTTTTCCAAAAGAGTCACAACCCGCAGGTTGATAAACACTGTCTTAGATCATCTAACAAGATCCAACACGGCATCAACAGCCCTCTTTGGAATTGTTGGTTAGGGTTATGCGTGCATCATCCAAAACTGTACAGACTATTGCTATTACCCATGGCTGTCCCTCCAACCTCACCCCATGAGTCGGAAAGTAAGTCCTAATTACTGAAAATACCATGCAATTCACACACAGGGCCCAGAGGTCACTGAGCCTGGAAGTGACCCTCCTCCCTAAAAACTAATCATAGGGGAGCAACCATCAATCCTACTCAGCCATGACACTTATGACACATATTAATGACTGTCACACACATATTAATGACTGAGACAAAGATTACTGTGGAAGCAGAGACAGAAGGATTCTAAGAGCCAGAGCAACAAGGACTTGCTGTGAATGTGCCTCCACTGGTAGTGGCAGAACAGCTGTAATCTCACCATCATGATCTCGGTTTCACGGCTGTCTGAACAAGATCCAAATAAGGACGACGACAACAACAGGGGCAATGCCAACGTGGACGGGGAAAGTTCAGGAGGTTGCAACAGTACACAAAGAACTACGGGCAACTAAAGGATGCCAAGAGCAGGAGAAACATGAAGGCCACTTGATGACCCCAGAAGCACAGTGGTCTTGGCTGACTGGGATCTTAAAGTGAGCCAACATCTCAAGGTTGTGGAAAGAGAATTAAAGTTGAAATGCTATAATATAGCCCAATTTTCAGATGCCAAGTAAAACTAGCTCCCTGGAAAGTCAGAGATCATGAGAAGATGCAGGGGATGAGACTCCATTCCCTGGTTGATACAGGCAATGAGTGAAAGTGAAGACTTTCCTGGACTTCCCATCACAGAGGTCAGCTGTACCATCCTAGACCAGAGGTTCTCAGCCTTCCTAATGCTGTGACCCTATAGTGCAGTTCCCTCATGTTGTGGTGACCCAACCATAAAATTATTTTCATTGCTGCTTCAGAACTATAATTTTGCACTGCTATGAATCATAATGTAAGTATCTGTCTTTTCTGACTGTCTCAAAGAGGTGGAGACCCAAAGGGTGAAAACCACTGTCTTAGGACTTTGCTTCTCTTCCCAGACACACTTCTTTCCAGGGCTCTTCCTTAGGCTCTTCTCCAACCCTGCTGTACAGGGGCTATCATGACTTACTTCATCACTGATGGCTCTGTCCAGTTACCAACGCTCCGTGTGTTAGTGCTTTAAACCAGCGAGCACTATTTACCCTGGGCTGCCCTGCACCTTTCAGCATTACTTACTCCTTGACATTCATTCTTTTCCCTTCTTTACGTTCATGGAAGCAAGGCCCCTCTCCCCTGCCAGTTTTTCTCTGGATATGTTCTGTTTCTCCAGTAGAATGGAGTTTCTTCCCATGCAAACAGTGGTACTCCTAGGACTCAATTCATGCTAGGGTTTCTCCACAGGTGATTTTATCAAGAGTAACAGCATTAGCTGACATTTACTTAGCATATGCTGTGTGTCACCTCATATTCTAACCCTTTACAATTCATCTAGGGAAGCAATGGCTTCTCAGAACTATGCATTTGAGGAAGTGATACATTTATCACTCAGATGAGACCAAGACTTTGCCATTAGGTTACTTATCTCTGGTCACATGGCATATGGGGGACTGAATTCATTCAGCGTCATCTCTGTACCTAAGTTCGTCTAGCATTTGCTGCTTTGTGGCTTTGGGCAATGGCTGTAGGCTTGGAAACTTCTGAGGGACAACTTAAGCCTAGCTCTTCCAGTGCACATTTGCATGAGCTGTCCAGCAGGACTCTAGGATACCCTACACCATGTCAAGCTAACAACTCTAGAGTATAGCTTATGTATAATTACCTCCATCACATCCACGCCATCCCAGAAACTCATCTGACCACACACCACAAAGGCCAAATGGAACTATTACTGCACACTGTTTTTGAATATATGTCTAAATTCACACTTTCACACAAATCTGTGACTTATATTTCAAAATAAATAAGCATTAAAATTAAAACAAAGCAAATTTAACAATATTGTTGTGAATGGCATGGCTATTGGTAGATAAAAGTACATAATGTGTCAATCTGGGTCATTTTCCCGGAAGTGGACAGTAAATTTGTCTGAACACAAGTGTATAGCATGGTACATGTTTTCTAGATTTACAAAAAGCAACCTTATCTCCAGGCAGGTATTTCCAGTTGCAGAAACCTCACAGCTACACACCTATGGAGAATGTACAGAACGGCTTACTCTTTCATATGACTGAAATTACATCTTCGATGCATTTCACAGTTTCCCTCACATCACTGTGCTAACAGAATTAAGGGCTGTTACTTATGAGGAGTCACCTAGTGCTTCCTTTGATGCTTACCATACATGGGGACAGCCAATGCCTGATGAGTGACTTCTATGTGTTAAGTACTTAGGTTTCTACATCTTCCCCATGCAAATATAATCTTCTTCTCATCCTAGACATGTAGAGCACGAATTTCTGCACACCCTCAAGGTGTGCAGAGCAGGAAGACAGAGCCAGGAGGTATAATCCCAGGGTTCACTTTAGCTTTATTTACAGCATCTGTTTGTGTGTGATCGTGTGTGTGGAGGTCACAGATCAGCTTGTGGGAGACGGTGCTCACCCTCTATCATGTAGTTTCCAGGGAGCAAACTCAGGCCATCAGGCTTGGTGGCAGGTGCCCTTGCCTGCTGAACCCTCTTGCCAACCCTCCAGAGCTCTTTATCACTGTCAGTCTCAAACCACAACTGCCAGAGTGTGACAGTAAAACTGATTTCCAGTTGGAGAAGAAGATTAGAAACAACACAAGCCAACACCACCCAGTGAGAGCCGCCCCTGGCTGACCTCGCTCTGATGGGATGTCATCTTCATTCCCATAACTGTGGCTCATATCTACCTGTGCTACTGTGGGAAACAGCCATGCTCAACAACACCAACCCAGCTCCCAAACCTCCAGGCACGCAGGTGTGGACACGGAGTCCAGCTTGCAGGCAGTCAGAAACCATCTTCTCTACAATTCCCATTAGATAAGCAGTGCCTTCTAAGACACCCAGCTGACTCTACAGTGAGACCGTAATTCTGGCAGTGGCTCTTCAGACTCCTGGGATCACAGAGAAGACTTTATAAGAGCAAGTAAAGTAAGAGGGAAGAGACTCATAGTTTTATTTATCTGGATTTTTCCACTCTAAAAATTCTCGGAGTTCTGTTTTTAAGCTCATTATTGTCAATGTATCTGATTGAGAAAAACACTAAGTAAGTCTCAGGTGAGACTGTGCACCATAGCAACAGGCCTGCCATGAATTCTTTGGGGAGCAGAATTTCACAGAAGTATGTGATTGCCTATTCACACTCTTGATTACAACACATCGAGCCATTAAACTAAATTGTAAGCCATTAGTGTATTACAGGAACTTTGAAAAATAAACTACCCCGTGTGAAGATATTTTTCACACTTACATTCACATTGAAATGTGTTTAATTGTTTGTAGTTCTATTTCTTTTTTATTTAGAAAACAAGGGAACCAGCTGAGCTATTTCAGAACATGACAATGTCACAGTGCACTAATCTGATAAATCTGGCACTGCCCTTTATCAGTGGTAAACAGCAAATCTTCCTCCACCCCCCGCTTTGTGACAAAATATAAATGGAACTCTTCTTAGGTCTCAGTCAGTGGCTGACATGTCTATTAAGTTAGGCCAGTGGCGTCAGCACAGTAGAACCCTACCTTCAGCTTCACTGTTCATCAACCAGTCTACTGACTCAGTCAAGACAGAATGTTGAGGACAAGCAGTACACAGACGAGGAGTGTGTCTGTGGGTTGCCAACACTCGGCTACTGCAGAGCTAATCACAGGCAAAGGTGGGACTAGGTAAGGATACAGATGGCAGGGGCAGAAACCCATCACAGCTATCAGTCAATGAACCGCAGGCAGATACGGTCAGTGTGAACTCTTCTACTACTACCCTTCTTTACTTCATTTCTTCATAGCATTTCCTACATTTGTCAGCAAATTTCGAGGTAGACAGAGTAAAACAGTTTGGAATATTTAGATCAAAGGAAAGAAAACCACTTATATGACATAATTTTTATGCAACCAATTTTCAGTTAATTATACTAATGAACAGAACCAATGGTGTGAGGCTAATCCAAATGACTCACATTAGGATTTGTAATGCACGGTGTGGCATCTCAGTAGCAGATCTGTTTTCCTAATTACATTCTGCTTTGTTTCTTTGGTACTATATAAACTATATATGAAAGGCAGTGTTCCTGAAGTTTTTAGCCCAGGAGGATGGTTGGTGCACAGTTCAAAATCCACCACAGACTGACTCCAGGGGGTTGGAGGCTGGGGGTAAGAAGAGAACAGAACAATTGAGTGAACAATCTCAAAGTCTAATTGCTTTACAGGACTCCATACTTACACAAGATTGGCATGGCTTACTTAGTATAGAGTAATTTTGGCTGACACTGGAGTTAGCCTTAGAAACATAGGCAGCTTTTATGAATTACCTGCAGCCCATTATCACTACACTAGATAAAAATGTGCTGGCGTATAATTAACTGAATGTGGCTTTCAAAAAGGGACAATCTTAGATTCTAACTTAAAACCGGTACAATGTTCTAAACTGTATCTTATATACAGGGAAGTAGCAATTTGCTGTGATTTAAGGCACACAGCACTGCAGGCACGGTGTGAGGTGCTGCTAGAATTTCTGTAGCCTACTGTCTTTACTATTCTGTGTGGTGCTCTGATTCTCCTGGGGATGGGGGGGGGGTGCGGGGGACGGCAGATCTGCCTTCCATACCTGCAAATCAGGTGAGTTTGTTGTACTAAGAATATTGCTGGCCAAGGTACACAAAAAAATGGCAAGACCAACAGGTGAGGATTTTTAGTGAAGATGAAAACTCATTTTTGGATGGGTACTGAGAAAGTGAACAGAACAGGAGCCTGTGATCTAAAAATATAATGTTTAAAGAAGTCACTGGGGAAAGAAGGCTGAGGGAGGGATGAGCTAGCTAAGTAGATGTTTCAGGGACTTAGAGGTGAAGTGGAAAGGCAGACATAAGGTTAGTCTTCAGTGAATGAGGGCAAGTACCCAGAAGTGTGGAGAATGGTGGTACTGAGGAGGCGGGTAGGGATCCAACCAGCCATGGCCACTTCACAGAAGCCAGGTCTTGTATAAGATAAGCATGTGTAGCAGCTGGGAAGCAAGAAGGTTGACTCTGCAGGCTAAACTGGAGAGACCCCCAGGTTAAGAGAGTCACTAAGCGCCCTCAAAGGGCCGACGACCATCAGGGTCCTCTCAGAGAACAGCAGCTAGGAATGGGGAAGGGGAAACACAGAGGTCATGGAAATGGGAACAACAGCTAACCAAGGAGGGAGAGGATGCAGAGGTCAGAGGGGGAGATGGTGAAGGCAGCATCAGGCTACACAGATCTGTGAAGGATGAGAGGTAGAAAAATAACAAGCTAACTGGACGGTGTAAAATTCTTATAAACAGACTCCAGACACTGGGAGGTGTGAAGTGTTAAACCCTATAGCCTCCCAAAACTTGTAGCTGGTCAACAAGAAGCAGGTATACATCGTTATGTGCAGCTGACCTGTTGGGCTTCAAGGGTGGACCCTCCCACTTTTAGAGGCACCTGTCCCTTGCTTTGGCTCCCGAATGTGAGATCTGGAGGTGAGCAGGTTCCAAAACCTCCAAAGCCAAAGGAAAAACTCTGATGTTACTGTTCATGGCAGTCAGGGTCCATGACATAGTTACCGTGTCCAATGACATCCCCAGAGATTATCAGAAGGAAGTGAAAAGTCAGAGCAGGCAGGAGGAGAGGAAGGGCACAAGCCATGCCTGGCCTGAATTCACTGAGTGAAACCAGGAATGAAGGAGGCTGAGAGGGCAGAAAAATCATGGTCCGGTCACGGGACGGTAGAGGGTAATGCAGGGCATCAGTCTCTATTCAGAGGTCACAGGATGATCTGGGCAGACAGGGGCTCTGAGTGACTTCCTGTTTACCAGAATCCCTGTGCACAGAGGAACGTTAGCCACTTCTGTGACAGTGTGGGGAGTGGCAGGGTTGGGTTGCATGGGGATGGTGGTGGGTGGTGAGGAGCACTTGGGAGTCAGGACAGTGTGAAGGCAGATCACACAGGCCTCACTTAGGTCACGGGACAGACTGTATGCCTTTCTCCTCTGTACAGAGGACAACGTAGGGAAAGTAAGAAAGGCATAATCATCCTTCAGGTTTTAGCTTCCGGATCTCACTTGTTTGAAAAGATTTTAACCCATATCCAGTTGTAGTTTGGTCCCCTTCCTCTACAATATCCATCCTTTCCATTGTAGAACTTACTCAAGGCATCCGAGTACCTGTTTGCTTAGTGATTGCCTCTCCCCATGAGATAAGCCCAATACAGTCAACAACTATAAAGGGAAAGTAACTATTCAGGCCTCATGGGCTAGACCCTCAAATCTCATGCACTTCTAGGATCTGTAACCATTACAAGGGCAGAAACATGATTTTAGGTCATGAAATACAGGTCAAGGAAACATTTGTGAAAAATCATTTTACATGCGCATGATAAGGCCATGAATTTGTTCAAATAGTGTAAACTCAAGGCACAGATTCATGCAAGCAGGTACCAGCTACTAAGCCTCTTGGAGGGCTGGGACTGCTGTGGCTTGGGAGCAGCCTGGCTAACACAGGCAGACCCAACTATAAGATAAGAAGCAAGCAAGCAACAAAAGCCACCCCGCTAAAAATGTATAAAATGTAAAAAATAAAACAATATCTATGTATCAAAAGAACATGTATCTCCTGTACAGAATGAATGTCTATAAAGTTACCATTTTTCAAATGTCTATAAAATTACTATTTTAAAGAAGGAAACAGTATGTCAAAGTGGAGCCAAGTACTTCTTTGAAATGGTTTATGATTCTTACAAATAATATGGTATTCCTGAAAATCAGAAGAAACAGAGAATAAAACATATTTAATAAGGTTAAATGTAAAAGCTCACTGTATTATAAAAGGTCACTCTAATTATGATCACCAAAATATTACTATAAACATGGTTCAAATGAAAAAAAAAACCTCTATTATGCCTGTTCTGAATGCCAGAAATTCAAAATCAGTCTTACTGTATGTGATGGTTTGAATAAGTTTGGCCCAGGGAGTGGCACTATTAGGAGGTGTGGCCTTGTTGGGATGGGTGTGGCCTTGATGGAGGAGGTGAGGACGGGTGTCACTGTGGGAGTGGGCAATAGCATCTTCCTCGTAGCTAAAAGTTGCTTTTCTCCTAGCAGCCTTTGGAACAAGATGTAGAACTCTCAGCTTTTCCAGTCATGCCTGCTTGGATGCTGCCATGTTCTTACCTTGATGATAATAAACTGAACCTCAGATCCAGTAAGCCAGACCCAATTACATGTTGTCCTCTGTAAGAGTTGCCTTGGTCATGGTGTCTGTTCACAGCAGTAAATCCCTAACTAAAACATTGGGCAAAAATCCTGGCATTAATAGTAGCCTGTTCCTTGCCTCTGGTAGTTTCTGGTGGTGGCCACGTTGCTAGTGGCCTCTCTACTCCATCTCTGTGGGCAGCTTCACACTAATTTCACCTTATGTACGCCACATCTTTGTCTCTCCTTTATGACACTTCTCTTGACGTTTAGTGCTCACTTCAATAATTCAAGACAATTTTCTAATCCAAGTATCCTTGGGTTAGAAAATTACTTCCTAATCCAAGTATCCTTGGATTAGAAAATTATTTCCTAAATAAGAAATTTATTTATTTCCTAAATAAATAGAAATTTATTTCCTACATAAGAAAATATTGCAAATGACCAGAGAATAAGAACTGGTTTCCTTCTGGGAAGGAGAGGGAGAATATTCTGCCCACCACCATCTATTCTGCTTTCTCCAAGGATTCATATTTATTCCATGTGCAAAACAGTGTGGCCGGTCTCAACACCCAGAGAGGCCTCCATACAACCCAGCATGGCTGTATAGTGGCTGATCTCAACACCCAGAGAAGCCTCCATACAACCCAGCATGGCTGTAGATCCTAAATCTCATCTTCTCAAACAAACAACAAGAAAAGCCCAAGTCTCTTTTCCTATCACAAGGTCCTGTTTGTCAATTGTTGACCATATTTCCCAAGTCAGTGATGGTCTATTGAGAATGTCTGGCCTATGACTGTTTATGTGTTTTTGTGTTTTCCCCTTTCCTCTATTAGCATATGAGGTTCAAAGTCTTTGATCCATTAGGAATTGATTTCTGTTTAGGGTGGGTTCTAAACAGATCAGTTTCATTCTCCTATGTATACAAAGCCAGTAATCGGCTGTGTCCCTGAAAGTATAAGTGAATCTACCTAGAAAAGATAATGATCAAGAGGAAGTCAAAAAAAAAAAAAAAAAAAAGAGGGGCAGAGAGCATTTAGTGGAAAACAGCCAACAGATAACCATATATGCACAAAAGCTTGGGAAAAAAACAAAACAAAACAAACAAAAGCCTAAAATAAGAAACAAATAAAAAACCCAAAGTAGGAAACAAAAAAATCCCGGGTGTAATTTGAATATGGACAATGGCTCTGACTAAGTCTGAGGCTTACATAAATTCCTCTCCATCTGTTGACCTGGTAATATTAAATGATATTATCTTTTCCCAAAAGACGATGTCTTCCAAAAGCCAGGCACAGGAGTGACAGTTCTGGGGTCCCATTGCTGTGCACGGGCACTAGGAGGAGGAAGGCAAGTGCATCCCAGGGAGTAAATGCAGCAGGAAGGGTCTCCAGGCCCACGAGCAGCACTCTGGCCTCACAGTCACAGTAGAGTAACTTCTCATGAGCCCGTGGACTGTGGAAGTTCTACAGCATCTCACAGTTCACTTTCTCTCTTCCTCTCACCTCACGGTGGGAATATCTGTGATTCTCAACTATTCCCCAGAGCCAGGGTCTTCTGCAAATTGCAGTTAGGAAAGGAACTGTCCGTCACAGATCTTTCCTAGCTGATGCATCTCTGGTTTCTGCTGAGATGGGAGAAGGGTTTGTCTACAGCAGGCTTTCTCCTTGAAGCGTGTGCTTTCCTCTCAGGGGGGTATAATTTTAGTGTCATTTGCAAATTGATATGTTGAGAATTCCCCAAACCAACTTGTAGTGGATTTTTGCTTTAATTTCCCCCATAATACATGTTTTTCTTCTTGTATTTTATTATTAAAGAGCACATGAAGAAGCCAGGCCACACTTTGCTTGGAATCCAAAGCAAATAACGTAGCCCATCTATTAAGTGCTTTCCACACCATTGTGAAAAACATTTCAGCTAGTTTGATATGATGACGTGTACAAAGGGCTTGCATTTCCCCAGTTTTCAGTCACAGAGTCTCACTAGTGAGCCTTACCAGGGCTATTTTTAACACCCACATGTTCATAACACTTGTTTGTTTGTTTGTTTGTTTTTTAAAAAGAGACCTCAGCTTTCACTAGCATTTCTCTTAAAATTCTTTGTGTCTATACCTGTTATCCAGTTCCAAAGTAAGTTCTACCTTTAAGACCTTTGTTACAGGAACATTACGTTCCCAGTCCTAAGAAGTAGAATATATTTAAGCTCAGCTTATACTCACTTAGAGACTTTAGGAGAAACAATTTCTTTATCCCTTGAGAGGTCTCTCAGAGCTGGACACACCACCCCAATCCTCATCTCCATCCTTACATGTGACATCCTTACATCATCTCCCACATGTGAAGATTCCCTTTATCTTGGGTATTATATAGATTATTTGTGGTGGCATTCAGTACTCACCCAGGTAATCCAAGATAATCTCCCTATCTCAAGGTCCTTAAGTTAATTACACCCATGATTATACTCCTGATACTATTTACTGGCTCCAGGCATTGAGATGCCTATCTACGAGAAAAAGAGCCTTATTCATCTTATTAAAACCACAGTACAGAGTTAAAGTATATTAATTACTAGCAGTTTATCATGCCTATAAACAAATGTTGACACAGCTTTCTCAAAGTGACCATTTAATATTGATATTGCAATAAAATGCTGCAAAATTACTTTGCTCGCATGTCAATTATGGCATAATTCATTCTGATTTTTCCATTTGCAAAAAATTATAACTAGATACAAACATAATTTTGAACCGAGGCTGATGTACATTAGGTAGAGTAAGCACTAGTGAGTTAGCAAGTGTGAAGATTTACAAGTGTTCCTCCGCACTGAGTGAAGACCCTTAGGAAGTTACACTGTGTCTGATAAAGTTGTTCTTACATTCTTGATCCTTGGGGTAAGAAAGAGCAAGGTGACCCAATTTTTCCAGAAAAAGTACTGGATGAGATGGTTTCAATAGAGTGGCAGACAGCTAAGAGCCTGAAAGCTAGATCAGCTCCCTGAAAAGGGAAGACTGTCTACACCCCCCCCCCCCACACACACACACACAAGCTCTTCATTTACAAAGAAGGTCAGATGCAGATACTGGAGATGCTCTGAAAGTTAATACATTTTCCTCTAACACGGCAGAAGTAAATAACCTGGAGCCCTCCGCCTCCAGATGGAACACCAAAAGGAAAGCATGCCCTTTACTCTCCTGAATTGACTTTGCTAGGTTGATTCGGACATCACAGCCCTAAGGAGGATCTTAGCCCTAGGAAAGCCAAGGGCTCTTCTCTATTTCCTCCTCGAGAGCAAACCAACACTGCATTACCCAATTCAGTTTGTTAAACTAATACTTAATAGAGAAAATGAAAACAAACTATCTACAAAATCAGTTCAAAAATGATTAGTCATGCTTCTTAGTTTGAATATAAAGCCACATTTTTTTTAAATATAACAAGTATGAGTAATTAACAAAGCAACCTAATCTGGCTTAGGTTTAAAGTCTGAGTGTAGGCTATCCAAGAAGTCCCTGGAAAGGTCTCTGCTTCCTTCAAGATTAGGTTTTTCTCAAAAAGTGCTTAATTGAAAATGTGAACCGCCAATGAAACAATAAGCATGAGATACTTAAAAGTGTCCAATCTTGCATGAACTCAGCTAGCTAGATAATGCCTAAGTGATGGTGTTGGTTATAACTAGTTTCATACCACACATGGTTACAGCAGTTTTCTCCTGGGTCTAAAAAGTATATTACCTTCAGGAGACTGGCAAGTCGGGGAGAGTCGTACAGATATAAGATCCCAAATGGCCACCTTGCTTACTGCATCTTACGACCAGGACCAGAGATTAGCCCCCCATCACATCCGACAGCCTTGGAGGCCAAGTCTTTGAGTCATGCCACGCTTGCCTAAAGACTAAATCAAAAATTGAAAAATTCTATATAGCACTTTTTCTAGTGTGATAGAAAATTCTCTATCCTTTTAGGGAAGTGGAGAAACATTGCTGGCAAAGGAATACAGGGACCTGTATGTGCTGTGCTAGTCACAGGCTGTCACTGAGCTACATTCTCAGCTCAAGGTAATCTGTATCTGCTAGCAGGTGGGTATGTGACTTCCTCGTGGATATCAAGTTACAGAACTAAACACTTGAGTGGGGAATTTTACTGTATGTCAATCTGAGCACAGTAAACTTTTCTGAAGAACTCGCACCCCTAGCTCCATGCCTCGTTTTCATTCCAGCACACCATTTCCTCCTGCGGGTGCTGGTCTGATCCTAACAGTACTGATGTACACTCACAAACTGACCACTGTGCTTGTCTGCCTGGTGTTCTCCACCAGATTAAATCATTTACATCAGTGATGCCACCGTGACATGGCCTCCCTGGGCACCTGCACACATATGCACATGAATAAACTATATATCTTTTAAAAATATGAAAGTCATGTTAAATTTACTACACACATGGACTTCATATGCTAAGATCTTTTCCTTTCCTTTGTTAGGCTGATTTTCAGAAGAAAATTCAAGTTCATTTTAAAAATGCTTCTCTTAGCAATATTACTGTAGCAATATTACCGAATACATATGTTGTATTACAACTCTTACTTAATACTTATCATTTAGGAATGAGTGCAAAGGTTGAGCTAGGAAGGTGACTCCAAAGGCCATTCTCTGAATTGCCATGTCATACCCACTGCCTGCGGACCTTGTGAGTGGTGGCCATCGTCTGCTGTGAGTCAAGTGCATCCTGTAAAACTCAGTGCTCGGGCATAAAGTGGACAATGAGAGAAACAAGCCACCTGGCTCATGCTTGACTCAGGCTTGTCAACCCAGCTTGTGCCAGGACTTTTCCTCTCTGAACACATATCTTTAGCCATTCTGCAAAGCTCCAGGCCAAATCTTTTTCTGCCTCTGTGGGTTTAAAACCCATGCCTGGCTCTACCCATAACCTGTGCCCTCCTCAGTACTGCCCAGCTCACTTTGCTATATTTACCTCCTCTCCTGAACTGCACAGCTTGAAAGGAAATCTTTTATCTCACAAGTGAGATTTGCCAGAACCTGACACCTCACTTGGGCTGCCTACTGCGATGCTATGTTTCTTGGCTCCTGCCCTGAGCTGCTACTACTTTCTCCAACCTAAATCCCACATTTCTCTCCTGTAGACGGAGAAGGATAGCCGACCAAGTTGCTTGTGATGACTTTGTAAAGAAAGACTGCCGGGGATGGAGAGATGGCTCAGCGGTTAAGAGCACCGACTGCTCTTCCGAAGGTTCTGAGTTCAATTCCCAGCAACCACATGGTGGCTTATAACCATCCGTAAGGAGATTTGGCTCCCTTTTCTGGAGTGTCTGAAGGCAGCTACAGTGTACTTACATATAGTAAATCTGTGTGGTGGTGCACGCCTTAATCCCAGCACTCGGGAGGCAGAGGAAGGCGGATTTCTGAGTTCGAGGCCAGCCTGGTCTACAAAGTGAGTTCCAGGACAGCCAGGGTTATACAGAGAAACCCCGTCTCAAAAAAAAAAAAAAGGACTGTTAAAGCATAGGTTTTGGGGCCTATGGGTAATGCCTGTCCCTTTGGTATGCAGGTGCCATCACGTGAACATTTCCCGACAAGCATCCCGAATGAATGACCTGCATGAGACACAGTGCCACATCCTACAGTGGTGCCAAGTCTGAAGATACACTGCCTGAGCCAAAGATGACAAAATAAGCTGAGAAGTGGCTCGGATGGCTCGGATGGCTAGGGAATCTAAAAATCATTACTACTTGACATTCTTCTTATTCTCATTTATGCAATTCAAAATACCTTATAAGCCAGGGATGGTGGCAAGGATCCCTTACACCTAGTTAGGGGTCATTTTCAACTGGATACTACAGCTATCCTCTGTCGCAAACAGCAAAAAATTCAAAAAATAGTGAACTTTATATAGAATCCTCTTCTTAAAATCCAATTCAAATAAAACAGAATAATGGCACAATTTCAGTACACAATTTAAAATAATCTGACAGTCTAATACAGAGAGTTTGATAGCCGGTATTCAAATGTCGACATCTATTTGCAGATATAATCTATCTGAAGAGACACAATTTAAACTGAATTTAATTCTTTCAAGATTCAAATCAGCAAAAACAAGCCAATGTCAGTATCTACCTCAGCTAAAAATATGGTTCAAATTTTGCAGCACTGTCAAAGGCATTGCATATAAACTCTCTTTAGTTGATGATGAGAGATTGAACACGCAGTGTAAAAATTGAGCCATGGGGATGAAGTGAAGAAGGTAATCATAATTCTTGGCATTTATGTAGAGATTCTGCCTTCATAGAATTTTCATAAACATTCAACTAATTAAATTAGGCAGTGCACTTGTGGAATGTCATCATGAGCTTATAACCAGGGAAAAGGATGACACCAGGCTTGAGTAGATCACGGTCCTGGGGGGATATTTGCATATCTATGTATTTATATGCATGATTATAATTATTCATATATATGGCTAGAAACTATGAGTTTAAATAAGTATAAGGACTATGAGTCAAATGTGAGTCTGAGGACACTCCAGGCTTTTGCACCTGCGCAGACCCCATGACTGTTACACTCTGTTATATGAAAAACACTAGGGTAGGGAGGTTTGATTAGAGCTTAGAATACCTGCCCTCTGGCAGTTCACACGGTACGACATAATTTAATATATTAAAATGTAAAAGCTCTTTCTCTCTGCACTTCTCAGATGCACTGATAGAAAGTTTTGCTGGTAACAGTGTATGAAGAGCATGGGGACAAAGAGAGAACGGCTTTCAGCCTCAGGGGGATGAAGAGTGGAGGCCTCGATGTCTGGCAGGGAAGCTGCTCCCAGAGGGAGGTGTGGGTTCCCAGGCTTTACAGAAGCAATGCCCAAGTGGCTTGTGTTTGGTGCCTCCAAAGTGAATGTGGAAGACATGGTTAGGTCTGCTCACTTTTGTACTCGGGCTTTCGACAAGGGATGGATCTGGGTGTCCTGTGGCATTGTGCAGTCATGGGTGAAGGACAGAACGGAATCCTGGTCCTGTCGTGAGAGGCCTGAGATGTGCAAGGGCTCCAGGTAGGACAGTGAGGTTTCATCCACTCAGCTCCATACACCCAACTCCACTGCTGTGGCTCCCCATGTTCACCAGCGGGTCACGAGGGCTGTATTCATGCAACTCCTGGCATGTGACATGTTTCCATAGGCTATGAATGCAAATCCTCAAACTAACAGTTCTGTGGGTGACAGATGAGGTGGGCAGAGGCAGAGATACTTCCTGCCTCTGTCTAGTAAGCCACATGAGCTGGCTTCTAACTGTGGGTCAGACTCTTGCCACAGGCACTAACCTGCTCAAAGCCCAACCATGACCCTCATTTCCTCGTGTGGCCCACCTAACAGCACATGGAACACGGCATCTGAAGGGAGCCTGAGAAAACGTTTACATGAAAGCAGCAAGTCTGGGTGTCCAATTCAAAGCATTTGAAGCCTAAATTACTCTGATCTTTATTTCTTAGTATAATACACCCCAAATGAAAATAACTGTGCTCTCCTTTTGCTGGTTATAATAGCATAACAATGTTTTGAGTAACAATTTTCACAAAATGGTTTCTGGATTTCTAAGGGCTTTACTGCTGAAGAGTCTCAGGTTGCCCCTCTGAAGTCAGCCAACTAAATTTCCCTTCCCTCTTGTCTTTTTGAGACGGGTTTCTCTGGGTAGCTCTGCTGTCCTTGCTTTGTAGACCAGGCAGTGACTAAATACTTTTGCCCACCTTGTGGGAGTGGCTTCCAACCTCTGTATAGCTAGACTTGATTTGCTCCAGTTAATCAGTGGCCATGGTCAAGAATGTGGATCTGTGACTGGTGCTGGGTTGGAGGTTAGTATGGGAGACAGAAGCAGACCCTCACTGCTTGAGTCCCGTAGCCCGCTACGACTACTTAACCCACTTAGATCTCAGGTCTGTCCTATTTAAAAGTGCAACAGTCATAGTACATGTGAGTGCTTGTCTATTTGGAGGTACTTACTATAGTCAAAGTTATTTTTTTGTAGTTTGGCTCATATAGAGATTTTAAAATGTAAAATGTAAGTATGATTTAGTCAACAAGCATTTCCGCACTCTGATCTGACTACGCCAGGTGCTCCACAGGGTACTGAGAATAAAGGCTGAAGAAGATACATTTTTTTTTCTTATAGATCAGCATGTTTGATCTATAAGATCAAAAACTTTTTCTGTCTAACTATAATGAGTATTTAGTTTCAATTATACTTTGAAATGTACTCATTTCCAATTACAAGCTGTAAAAGAAATAATTTTCAGGCAATGGTGAGAATTGTGCTCAACAAACTCATGAATGTAACTTGAGATTATGAGTACTTTAGAGAGAAAACTGGTAGTTGTTTAAAAATATTCAAATTGAAAAATCCTGTATTAGTATAATAATTTTCCCAAATATAGGAACAAAAGAGTTAGGATCTCACAGGAACATTGATTATTTGGTATATTTAACAATTTCCATTATTATTTTACAAGGACATAAAAGCTCAAGACTGAGTTTATGAAATTTAATCAATATTTATAAGATTCAGAAAAATCAATATTTTAAAGCTTAAAGATAAAATTAACTCAAAGTTACTTTAAAGTAGACTTGTGTTGGGGACACAAGGAAAGATTCCGTTCTGACCTCTGTAGTACTTTCTTATTAAAATAAGCAAGACTATGGTCTAAAAAGTACAAGAATAAAAGTAATCATTCTGATTCTGGTCTTTTACAGCCCACCAGCCCACCAGCAGCCCAGCCTGTATCAGACGGTGGATGGCAGCGTCCCCGCTCCATGTCAGGGCTCTTCTCCTGCGGCCAAGGCTGCTGGCTGGCGATGGTTCCTTCTGCTGGGCCCACAGCTGCTCACTGGAGTTGCAATTCTCAGTTTAGAGGCAGCCAGGATCAAGTTCCATCTTCCAAAGGGATGTGTGTGCTGCCTAACAGGTGCCCTATCAGAACTGGAAGCTGTCTGCTACAGGGATGGGAATGACAGCAAGCTCCCGAACTCCCTGCTCCCTGGACTGCTTCATGACTGACGAATCTATTTCCATATTGTTTAGCCAAAGTATTGGGAGGCCTCCCTGTCAACAGATGCAAGACTGGTCAGGATTAGTGCTTGGCTGCCTCTCTCCTACTCCACACTCAGATCCACCTGAGGGAAGCTCCTGCTGACACAGCAGAACTGACAGGCCTTCCGGACCATATCCTTTCTGCAACACTTTTTTCTCTGAAGTTGTCTAACACAGGCCGCTTGTGGGGCTGTAGGAGACAGGTTTTCAAGTCATGCAGTATTCCTGTGACTGGGCACTTGGTCCTGACTGGTTTCTAATCAGATCTGGAAGTTCAGTAAGGAACAAATACAAACTGAGTGTGTATTAAGAAGCAGATCACATTTCAGGAAGAAATGCTTGGGTTGTGTGTTGGATAGTTTTGTCAACTGTGACACAAGCTAGAGTCACCTGAGAGGAAGGAGTCTCAATTATGAAAATGCCTCAATAAGGTTAGTCTGAAGGCAAGCTACTAGGAACTTTTCCTAATTAGTGACTGTGGAGGGCCCAGCCTATTGCGGGTAGTACCATCTCTGGGCTGGTGGTTCTCAGTTCTATAAGAAAGCAGACTGAGCAAGCCATCTGGATCAAGCTAGTAAGCAGCACCCCTGTATTGCCTCTACATCAGCTCCTGCCTCCAAGTTCCTGGCCTGCTTAAGTTCCTGTCCTGACTTCATTCAATGAAAAAACAGCTATTCAGACGCATAAGCCAGATAAACCCTTTCTTCTCCATGTTGCTTTGGTCATGGTGTTTCATCAAGCAGCAATAACCCTACTTAGGCCATGTTGTGTTTGTGATTTATATTCCAGGAGTCTTACATCTAACCCCTTTCTGAACTTCCTCATCTGGATCATGGGTAATAACAAGAGCAGCAGACATACAGAACTGTTAGAGGTTTGAGAGGGAACACATAAACATGCTAACTTGTCCAAGGGATGCTCATAGTAACTAAAAACTGTTAGTTAACTAAACGGTAACCACAGCAGAGCTGGGTGTGGGGGGTGCACGGTAACCACAGCAGAGCTGGGTGTGGGGGGTGCACGGTAAGCACAGCAGAGCTGGGTGTGGTGGTGGGTGCAACTTAGTAAGGCATAAAAGTCAAATTAAAAAGGAAAAAGAACATAGTACAAGGTTATTATAGTGTCAATACCCAGTAAAAGAAACACCAAGGGACGGTGCTCTCATCAGTTTGGTATTGATTTTATCCCTAATGCCTTTTCTTCTGCTGAACAAGGTCTCTCTATGTCACTTAGGTCTCATAAGGCCTAGACCTTGTGACCCTTCTGCGTTAGCCTCCAAAGTGCTGGGATTACAAGTCTGTGCCACCACCACTGGCTATAAAGATTCTCTTTCTTCCACTGGCTTCCAAGACTTGCCATCCAGACAGGGGCTTCCTGAACACATACCACTGAGCACTCTGCAGAAGGGAACCAACTGTTTTCAGTAAGATAGGCCAGGATCTTTAAAGCTCAAGGTAGATAGATGATTAACTCAGTCTTTGTGTGGGTTTTGTTAATAGGCTTTCAGGACTGTTGTAGTGGGCCACCCAACCTGTGATCTGAACCTACCCCTTCCATGGAACAGCTCGAAGTCATTAAAAAATTAATGGCTCCTCAGAAAACCCACAGAACGCTGGATGCATTGGCATTTCAGGTGACAGGGCAGGCGTGGACAAGGGAAGCAGGGACTATCTTAACTCAAAGACAAGATTGGGAGACTGGATTAAGATCACAGATTAAGATGAAACCAAATTTAAAGCTTAGCAGGAAGGAGGAAGAGTAAACAACACCCCACACCAGGCGGAGGTGGCTTCACTCTGCTCTAGCAATTTTAGGACCAATCACGTTTGAGCACCACCAAGCTTTAGTGATGAAGCACACTGAGCTGATTGCTAAAGTCCCCAAATGAATGACAAAACTTCAGTGCTCATAAACATATCCCAGTAAACGGGATAGCTCTACTCCTGAACGGTGACTTGACTACCTAGTAAATACCCAGCACCTGATTAGCATTTCACACAGGGGATGTGAGTGGAGTTCATGGACTGGGTGATACTACTGTTAGTTTTACAGAAAGGACTGAAAATACGAGAGGTGATGGGCTTACCTGGATCTTGAAGCTGTTTGCAGGAGTCTATATTAGACTCAATAGATTTCATGTCTACTTAAAAGCAATGTTTGCATTCTCCCTACTATATCAAGATGTCCTTAAATTCTTAACTAAATCAAGTAGGAAAGGACAGTGAAGCATGATGAGACTTTACTAAGAGGTCAGGACTCTCCAACACTCTGTGTAAACAACAGTGAAAGCCATACTGGGTACAGATATGCTCTGGGCTTACAGAATCCACCGCGGGCTGGGAGAAGAGGACAATGGGAAGGGGTTGGCTCTTCTGAAACACCAATGAGGATTTTCAGCTTTACAACAAGAGCTATTTTTGTTGTTGTTGTTCAGTTCTTGGTAGCCTCTTTCTAAATAAATCTCAGGTAATCAGCTGACATTACTCTGAGCTGTCAGGGTGCCTGCCTTTCCAACATGCCAATTCTAACCTAGAAGGTGAATCAAAACTAAGTGTAGTGGCAGACAGAGCTGTCTTGGGATGGTAAAAAGCTTTATATAAAGCTAATTTGGGGCACTCAAGGCACTAGCCGACAGTTAGCACAACAGCAAGCAAGACTCTGCATGTTTGTGCCCAATATACTCTATTATTGTGCACTTCAAGTTTAAAAGATTCTGTAGCTAGCTAGACCTTTTTCACAGACAGAACTGTATGAAAAGTAGCTCCATATTTTTTGCATAGCGCTAGCAATAAAATAAGACTGTTCTAATTATAACATTTGCCTTCATCTGGGTAGGAATATATCAAACGGGAAGACTTGCATCTACCAATATGAGAGCTCTGCCGTGCTAATAAACCAGTCAGAGTGATTTCACTTGGTTTGGAGTACATCCAGGTTACAGAAGGCAAGAATAGATTAAGGGCATGCGTGATCACAGCAGTGACAAACTCCTGCCTGCTTCGTAAAAGCACCAGTATTTCTTCAGGCATAGATGCGACTCACGCCATATTTTCAATGAGATAGTGTTGGAAGCATTTAAAACCTGGAAAATATAATTCTGTCAGTATCAATACCCCCTGCCTTCAAAAGAAAGTTGTGACATCATTTCAAAATATATTATAGTTGTATGAACAGGCTGCTGCATAGAATGGACTAATCAATGCCTGTATAAGCTGAAGCCTGCGTAGTGTGGTCCTAGACAAGATCTAGTGACCACCATTTTATTTTAGAATTAGAAGGGATACATGGATTTTGTTTCAGTGTTTTGAAACAGGGTCTCTGTAACCTGAGACGGATTCAAATTTATAGCAATCTTCCTGCCTCAGTTTCCCTAGTATTAGGATTACAGGCAAGAGCAACAAGAGTCAGAAAAAGATTCCCATTTGAATAAATCTCTTTTAATGTTAACCTCATATAAAGTGGTGTCTCCAGTAATGAGGGAAAATAAAATATCATGGATACCACCAAAAGACGTGTCTCGGGGTACTTTGTTAACGTTGGTGGGCTCCCTGCCCCATTGTTCTGGGAGGAAAGAAAGCATCATCCTGGCTTCCTTGACTCTCCTAGGTGGCAAATTATGGGACTAACTTATTTAATGTTCATGTTTAGATCTTGTTTCAGCCATCAAACTCAAGTGTTCACAACACATAAGTACTTGATAAATTCTACAGTTCAGACACTGTTCCAATCTGAAAATACAGTGGAGGTCCCCTTGGTGATTACCTTAAGGTAAAGCATTAGCAAAAGTGAGATTTTATAAACTTTTCCATATCTCCCTTAATGCTACCTTGTGTTCCTCCCTCCAAGGTAAAGGGTTGATATATCTAAAGAAGCACTTAATGGAACTGAGTATTTCCTACACAAATGTACAAGAGTTGAATCTGTAGAACTAGTTTGCAGTTGATATTCCACAGGTCTTGACCTACCTCGAGGACATCATGTATCATGCTATTGACTACCTTGCATATAAATAATCCCCTGCTTCTCCCTGTCTGAAACCCTTCCTGTCAGCCAGGCCACCTGGCCTCATCTCTGGGTCTCTCTCAGTCTGGAAGCAGCTGCCCTGGGCTATAGCATCTGCATCTTAACCCCTGTCCCCTTTAGAAGACAGGATCTTAGGTAGCCTGTTGACAGCAAACTCCATATATAAGAGATGGTGACCTAGAACGTCTGATCCTTCTGCTCCATTTCCTGAGTGCTCGGATTGCAGGCACAGACTACTCCCTGGCTTATGCACATCCTTGGCTGCCTTCACAATCATAAATTTTCCACTTTTATATCCAAGACACTCAAGCCTACTAACCACCCAACAAGGTCCCACACCTTGTAACCTTCGAGAACCCATCTCTTTCCTTTCTGTTAACCTTAGCCTATGACACCTTACAATTATTATTTTAATAAAGTCTTTTATTCTTTACCAGTCAACTTATTTTATAGTTTTAGAATGTTTTAAAAAGCAAAATGTTTTTTTGTAATAAATGTTGAAAACATACAGAGAAACCATGTTAAGATGTGTGTTCTTGTGTTTCATTAATACACTATGTGGAGGCTATACACATGTATATGTATTTCTGTAGTAAAACCGATCAATTTTGTAGTTCAATGTTTTACTTTTAATCCTATTTTTTCTCCTATGCAATTAAAAATTCTTTATAATGTACTGCCAGTCACACGCATGTAATACAATACAATGTGATACAATTCCACCTGTATTGAGCAATCAATTTATCATTAATTTTAGGTATTATAAATGCCATTGTGGTTAACATTTTTATGTATATTCAATATTTTCTCAGATGAGATTCCCTAGACTCAAACTATGAGATAACAGACAAGCCATCATTAAGGTCTTGACTGCAGACAGTGCTCGGCAGTGGCTGTGCGCTGACTTTCATGGGTAGCCGTGAACTCAGTATCCTGTTCCTTGACTGCACTGTTGCCAGCATGCAGGGCAGATACGTGTGTGAGTGGAACACTATGCTGTGGCTATGAAAGTACTTCATGTGCATCTTCCTCATGGAGGCCCGCTCTCCATTAATTCCTTTCCTATGACTTCCTCCATGTTTTCGTTTCTCCAGCTTTCCAGAACAGAGCCTCAGATACTCCAGTACTGACGAGTCCCTGTCCCACCGTATCCATCCGTCTGTCTCATTGAACCCACCGCAGAGTCCAGTTGCTTCCTGTTCTGCATCTGTGGGGTATGTCTGCACAGTAATCTCAGGTTCCCTACTTACTAAGGAACACTGGAGGGTTTGTGAGTTACTTAGCTTTCCTAAATATCACTTTCCTCTTGTCTAAATGGTGGTTGTAATAATAGTTATCTGTATAATTAGGTGTTTTTAGTAACAAGCAACAGAAAACACCCTGGCTAATTTAAGGATAAATATAAAAAGATATTGGATCTATCAGGACTATGTGATTACCAACCAAATTTAGTAACATGGGCAATGCATGGAACAAAGAAATCCAGTGGCTCTGAAGACAGGCAGAGTTTTACTATATTAACTCAAAAAGTCAGACTAAGACCACAGGAGGGGTGTGGGACACACGCCTTTAATCCCAGTATTCAGGTGACAGAAGCAGGCAGATCTCTGTGAAATTCAAAGCCAGCCTGGTCTAAATAGCAAATTCCAGGAAAGCCAAGGCTACAGTCCTCTTGCACACAGCACGGGCTCTCACTGGACCCTGACTCCAGAGTCCATTTATTCTTATGCCACACTGGTGTTAAAACTACTTTCTAATTTTTTTCATTTGTCACTGGCAGTAGTATCAGTACTTCTAATAAAGCAGTGGCGGTAGAAGAGAGAGAGAAGAACCAGCCATCTATTCATCTATGCAGCAGCCCAGGGCTCGGCCCTCACACAGCAGCGATGGCCTGGACAGAGCACTGCTTTCCCCCATCCAGCTCTAGCAGTGACCCTGAAGAAGGGTCGAGCCTCCAACTCTTCTCACATCCAGTCAGTGCATTTGTAGGGTCCCCTGGCCTTTGATCCCCTCACCCAACAACCTTACATAGGCTTTTAAGGAGCAATTAAAAGGGTTTTCAAGTATTAAGGATTTGTGTTCATAAGAAATAGTGTTTAAAATGAAAAATAAATTGTCTCCCATCACAGAATTCATTGTAGGCCTACGCGTGTGACCCAGCCTGCACTGCAGTGCGGTGTGCTCACGTGAGCTCAGGTGAGACTGCTCACCCGCTTTCCGGCCCTCAGTCAGTCTACAATGGAGGCAACCTCAGCAAATGACAAAACATAGTAATTCCTTAAGAATTCACTTCGCCATTCTTTTTTGCAAACTTAAGAGAAATCAAGATCCCGCAGTTAAGAGCTTATGTTACATATTTAAAAAACAAAAAGCAAAGCCGGGCGTGGTGGCACACGCCTTTAATCCCAGCACTTGGGAGGCAGAGGCAGGCAGATTTCTGAGTTCGAGGCCAGCCTGGTCTACAAAGTGAGTTCCAGAACAGCCAGGGCTATACAGAGAAATCCTGTCTCGAAAAAACCATACAAACAAACAAACAAACAAACAAACAACCAAAATGCCAATTTCTTCTTATTCAAGAACAAGTGAAAAAACAAAGAGCACCAGGCCTTAGAGCAGGAGACCTGTGCGGTGGCCACGGTCCAGAACGAAAACTGAGGCAGATACAGAAGAATTTTGATTTTAAAAGAAGGCAACTTATGTCACTACTTAAAGAAGAAAACTCACGTCAGTCACACGAAGGAAAGCATCCAGAGGATGACAACTTAGTAGCACCAAGCGACCAGAGAGCCAGAGCTCTGGGCAGAGGCGGGGAGCCCAAGGACGCAGTCCCCGGAGGTGATGTCCTATGGCAAACACTCTGTGCATGTAAAACCCAATGGATGAGACCATGCCTTAAGTTGGCTAATGGGTATAGAAGGGAAGGAACGTGTGCAGTGAGGTGAGGTGGGGTGGGGTAGAATATGATTGGAATATATTGAAGGGATCAATTCTGATGTTAAGACACCATTCCCCAACTGGTTCTTGATTTGTCAGTAAAGAAAGACGGGGCCAACTGCTGGATGGAAGGTACAGGTGTGACTTCTGGGTCCCAGGAGGAAAAGGCAGATACAAGGAAGGAGAGAGCAATTTTTTCTGCCATGCTTTGGTGGAAGAAGAATGTAGCAACCATGTGAGGTCTTGAGTGGGGGAAGGAAGCTGGGGCTGGTGGCCTCCACGACAGGCCTGTGGTCATGGATGCTTGGCAGAGGTTAGGCTAGGTGGTACTAGCCACTAAAGTTTAGGGCAGGTGGAGAGACAGAGACAATAACGTGGTAAGGGCACATGCTTTTCCAGGCGGGAAACCGTACTGACCAGTGATTGTGCCAAGAAGGCAAGTTGTAAAAGAACAAACTGAATCTATGTCCTTTACCTGAGGATTCTAGGGGAGCTGGGAAGGGGTTGGTAGTGTGATCTCCTCCTAGAGCTAAGGCAGTAGCATAAAACTACATGTAACAATATATTACATATATGTCTGAAAATACTGTAATAAAACTCATTATTATGTATAATTAATATTCTAATAAAACATTTTTAACTTACTAGCTTAAACAATAAAGTGACTTGAACTATTATATCATTATCCAAGGAAAATTTATCTCTCCAATGACAAAATATTTCAATAACTATATGTATATCTGAAGTATAGTTATTGAAGTAGGATTATATAAGAAATGACTGTGTAATACGAATTTCTTCAAGTTTTGATGAGTCATCTCAATTTGTTTACAATCTGTTTCTGTTTTATGCAACCCCTAAGCCCTGAAGGTTTGATTCATAAATTCAGACATTCTACAAGTTAAGACACAGATTTATCTTTTAAATTGTTTGAAAAGCCTTTGTTTTAAATGGTTTTTCTTAGGAATGCCTGAAACAAAATAATTACAACTAGATTACTTTGCTAAGGTACAAGCAGATCTAATCACTCTGGAAAACAATATATTCATGAACCATACACAAGTGAAGTAAGACCATATGGACTCGTTTCTGCAAAGTAACAGGAAAGGCAATCTAGAAAGTAAGCAGGCAAGCATTCAGGCAGGCATGTCAGAGCACCCATTCTGTATGCGCCAAAGCACTGAGCAGCTCTGGGTGGGGCCCTACCTCAATGGGAAGAAAGTATGTTTCTGAGATAGTCCCAGAAACAACGGGAAAAACGTCAGACCAGAATAAAATTCAGAGCTGAATGTTGGTCATCCATCTCACCAAGGGGCAGTAGATACCACTTCAAATTTAGTAGCATAAAGTATGCCCATACAGGGGAAATTATCCCGTGTATTAATAATTTAACTCTGAAAAGAAACTGTGAACTGGGTTATCCAACTGAAAAGGAAATTAAAATTTTAAGCATAAAAAGTCAGGTTTGGCTGTAAATGTTAACAAAGAAAAAGTATTCTATTACTTTCAAATGTAAAGTACTGTTGATAAAAAAATTAAAGTTAAAATACCTAAATTGGTAAATATACAAATAACTGACATGCTATATATGTGTGCGTTAGCACGTTTAAACACAAGAGTGCACATACAGAGGGACAGATCTGTGGTCCAATTACTCCTCCAATGAAGTCTACAATACTGTTCGTGGCTGTACATTCTTCTGAGAGGAACTTATGAAACAGACCCCCTTTACAGGTCTCCTGCCAGCCTCCCTGTTCCCCTGACAAAGAGCTTTACTCCCAGTAGGCCTGTGATAAATATTTTTAATAAATTAAAAACAAAGTTTAGTTACAAGTGTCTATGCTTTTTTTTTTAAGTTTACATACATGTAAACCTACTAACAACACCTATTATGCACTCTAGTTGTGTATGTGATCCTGCTATGTGTGGTCAGCCAGATGGTGTTTGTATAAACACATCTCTATAGTTAAAGTACACTGCACACAAACCCTAGTGTCAACAGACTCAAAAGCTGTCTTCAACTCAGACACAACACACATTCAGTAATTCTGAAGTATAACTCAGAAAAGGTAGAACTGAGAATGTTGCAACGTCCAGCTGGTCACTCTGCAGGTCACCAGAAGATGGATGTACATGCTCCTGCATGAACACTGTCCTCATCTGCATCCACAAAACACACAAAAGTCCAGACTTCTAGTGTTGACATACACCTTCAGACTTATCTCTACAGAGTCCAGTGCGAGTGACTGCTCAGAATTCTTGGCTATAAGCCCTATGACATCAGGGGAGCTCTATCATTTAACCTCAGTTCTAAACTTATTTCTATAATATTAAGAGGGAAAAACTATGAAATTTAGTTTCTCTCATAACACACGCATACTACACACACACACACACAAACACACACACACACACACACACACACACAGCCTTCCCTTGTGCTTCACGATGCAGCTCAGGCATGGGAAGATGTAAGTTAAACAATCATCACAACCGCCAGGATCCTTTGGTTCCCAATAGAAGAGATAAGTCACAGGGACAATAAAATGCCTGGTGCTGCAGTGACAGTACAGTGCCTTTCCCTAACTCCCAGAAACTATGCTTGCCTACAGCTGGAATGAAGGTGTTTTCTGCATGTGGCTGAAGTGTGTCGGAGAGGGCTAGTCAGTGTAAATAAACTCAGACTGCACAAAAGGTGGCTGCAGAGGCGGGGCAGAGCAGTGCGTTGTTTCGGTTTTAGAGGGATAAAGTAAATAATTGTGCAGGAGTTTGTTGAGTTCTGGGCACTCTGCCATACAGGAAGGGCATGTAATTACTAAAGCTAAGACAGCAATGTTCAAATGAAGTAGCATCAATAGGACATGGTTGGGCTCCAAATTCTTTTGTTTTATCTTCAAATTTTAAGGATCCTTGGTTCTCACTTCACTCTTTGATATTTAACTACCACTTAAATAAATAGAGACATAATGAAGGTCTACTTGTAATTTTCACAAAATCCAGTAAGATGTTATCATGAATGATGGCATCTTTTTCGAGAGCTCTACAAATGAGGAACAGGGTGATTCCTGCTCATTGAAAACAACAGAAGCAATGCACAGGGTACCTAATTTAGGAGCGCACCAGAGCACGAGGCACACACAGCGCGCGCTTCAGTGTGTTAGTAATGTGTAACATCCACCCTCTGACTCCCACTCTGTACCTCAATCTTAAATCTGGATTTCAAGTTTCTTAATCATCATCAAAACAATTTAAAGAGTGTGGCTTATGAGTAGGCAAAAGAATGAAAGTCAGAGCCCCTGAGGCAAGTTCAAATCACAATCACATGCAGGCATGCACACACTCACGCACATGTGCGCACTCACATGATTCTAAAGAAAATAAGTAATCTTGCACCCTATATAGAACTATGGAATTTATTTGTTAGTCCTACCCATGACTGGAAATACCGTTTTTATTTTGAAGAACATTTCTAAAACCAAGAGACAGAAGTCTATCTGTTATAAAAATACAGTGCACTCTGCCAATCAATTGGTATACCCTGCACATACCCTGTTGCTTTCTGTTTCCCTGTACTTCTGAAGAGGGCATGGGGCACATCAAGGTTGTAGGTAGGGAAAGGCACAATGAACAGCCACTGCCATACCAGACTCCTTTTCAGTCAAAAGCGTGCTGTGGAATTTCAAAATGGACTCTGTCATTTTGGCCTCTGGTTTTCACCTGATGCAAGGCCCATTGAGGGTACTACATTTGGACATATTTCTTCATCTAATGATTGTATACAGTGCAGTAAGCTAGCAATTCAGCAGTTTCAAGTTTGCCAGAAATCTACACACTATCAGGATACAAAAATCCCTCCTTGTCTCTTAATTTCTCTTGGACTCCTGCATCCTTATTGAGATAAACAGCAGAAGCTGCCAAAAGATGATTCTGATTGGAGCCTACGGGAGGCTTTGACACTTTCTGTAACTTCAGATTTAAGTCCAAGGACCCCATTCCTTAGTTCTAGAAATTAACCTGTATTTCTCATAGAGCAAATTCCCAAATCAATATCCTTTAATTACCTGTACTTAATTGTCTGCTAATTTGGACATATTGGGGAGCAAAGCCATAGCATCTGTGTCAAAATGTCAGCAGGCAGGAAATAAAACTTTCCTGTCAACTATGTAGATGGATTTAGTTCCTAGATCAATGTGGGTGCAGGGAAAGTAAAGCTGCCTTACGAACAAGACACACAGCTGGGTAAGAAGCTGTCTGAGAGACGTGAGACTCTTGCTCACCATGCTTCTGTAAATCTGGCTACAAGTTCATGGTTTTCACAAAACAGCAAGTCGGTAACGAGGCTATCCAACAGTACTGAACTCCTCTTTGGACCATCATTTATTGCAAGACTGATATAGTAGCAGGTGCTGGGAAGAGAAACCTGTAACACATGTATAAAACACCACTCTTTCCTTAGGGAGCCAATTATGTAAGCCCAAAGCAGCACAGGATAGTCACGGCTGTGCTACAACGTATGAGGGATCAGGAGAGAGGAGATTTCAGGCTGGCAGAATACATCTTCATAAAGGGGCTAGCCTTTGATCCTCACCAGAGTGAGGAATTCTCCTGTACATGGATGACTGTTGTGGTTTGAAAGGGAATGGCCCCACAGACTCATGCGTTTGAATGCTTGGCCCATGGGGAGTGGCACTGTTAGGTGATGTGGCCTTGTTGCGGGTAGGTGCAGCTTTGTTGGAGAAAGTGTCTCACTAAAGGGTGGGCTTTGAGGTCTCAGAAGCTCAAGCCGCACCCAATATGGCATTCTCTTCCTGCAGATCCAGAAGGAGAACTCTCAGCTCCTTCTCCAGTGCCATGTCTGCCTTCACACCCCACGCTTCCTGCCATGATGATAATGGACTGAACCTCTGAAAGTGTAAGCCACCCTCAATTAAGGGTTTGCCTTTATAAGACTTGCTATGTCATGGTGTCTCTTCACAGCCATAGAAACCCTGAGACCCTTGCTGACTGGCATCTATGTGAAAAGCTGTCTTTTCATAAAAGTAGAATATAAATTCCAACCTGTGCCAGAGAGCAGCCATGTGGCTTCAGTTGCCAGAGGAGCTCAGAAGGAAAGGCCATGTTTCTGACACCCAAAAGCCAATTGCAGATGGGGCTGCTGAGACTACTATGGGCTATTTGCTTCCCTGCCCTTCCTTCCGCGTCCTGGGACTTGCCCAAGAGGACAAGGACATGTGAGCCATGTAGTGGCTTCTTCCTCCCAAAATTCAGATGAGTGCTAAAGACTCTTACTGTACAACCTTCCACTAAGTGCCTGGACACTGTCTGAGTTTGAGGTTGTGAGAAGTCAACAAGCTAATAAGTCATTTTTACATGACCAAATCTCAGAATTTACACACGACACTCTTTTTATTTGTGAGGCTACTATGGTGAAAATTTGAAAGCCTAAGACTTTTTGTTAAGTAAAATACCAGGAGAACACAAATACCACTCAATGTTCAGATAGGGTTTTGGTCTGTTAATGTCAATGTCCAAAAGAAGGCTCAGAGAATCCCTAACTATATTTAAATTAAAACCTGCAGCTCCTTGGAGCTCTTTATATGTAGAGATGACGGTGGTGGTGGCTATCAGCCTTTCCTAGGTGCCATGCACTGCTGTACACACTTTTCCATGTGTGAATACTGTCTGTCACTGTCTTTATACCCATTCTGTTAGTGAGGACACTGAAGTATAGAGAGGCTTAAAATAAAACAACAACAAAACCCTCAAGATGACCCAGCAAGCAGAGAAACAAGGAAAGCAGCAGAGCCGTCTACCCAACTGCACTGCAAGTGTTCTTCCTTCTGTGCCCAGTACAAAGCCCTTACTGAGACCTTGCTGCCATCAGACCAGGTCCATCTG
Source organism: Mus minutoides (assembly GCA_902729485.2). Taxonomy (NCBI): domain Eukaryota; kingdom Metazoa; phylum Chordata; class Mammalia; order Rodentia; family Muridae; genus Mus; species Mus minutoides. The sequence continues at coordinate 1,191,583 of LR749739.1, forward strand.
TGGAGAACAGAGCTGACTTCATCATCCACAGCCACAGCGAGGGCCAGAGCAAGGCAGCAAGGCTAAGTGACTCAATGTTCCATCTAAGAATACTGGTCTTGGATGCCCAACATTATCAGCAGTAATCATTTCACTGGTGTGTAACATGTATGCTAAGAATGTCGTTCTGATGAGTAGTTAAACTTAGAATTAGAAGGTAATTAGTGCTATTTATTCGTATTTAGCTTTCCTGTGCTCTATCTCATAGGATTGACAACAGAAAGTGGCATATTTCATTACAGGATCAAGAAGCTTTTACTCAAGTATATGCTGTGTGTTTCTGAAAAATCTTATGGAAGTTGTACTGCTATTTAAAAAGCGGGCATATATCTTAACTCAGAAGACAGAATTCTCTGGGGTGAATGATTGAAATCCTGAGTGCTGAACACTGACAATTTTGAAAAGAAATTATGTAAGGAAACTACAAATGTGTATTAATGAACTCAAACTCCTCAGGACATGAAATGAAATAAAGATAGAATGTGTCTTCCAAATAACTAAATTGTCTGGGTGACATATGATGATCCTTTTAATACGCAGCATACGCTATACTTTGCTGCCTGGAGAAATTGGAATCCTTGCAATATCACACAAAATATTCACTCGAATACAATCTATCACCAAACGACGGAATTCTAACAATCTCAGGCCACCCCAGAATTCCCCAGTGGAAAGATCACAGTGGCTTTCCTCAGGGACTTCAGGGCTCGGCTCTCTGTGTGAAGGGGTAAAGGCAGCGTCTCCGCTGCTGGGTTTAGTGTGCACAGCTTCCAGTTTCTGGTCAGTTCTGCGCACTGAGATCAGTTTGCCAATCCTTCATCAGAACAGTGTAAACTCTAAGGAACATCACCTTACTGCTCCTTATGTCAGACTCTGATAACTATTGGGGGCTCCAGGCAACAGCCATTTCTCCTCACTTAATGGCCCTGGGAGGTACGAACATTCAAGAGTAAATGAAAGCAGTCTGACATTACTGTTCTCCTGTCTTAATGTTTTTGTAGTATATAAAGCAAACACCCTATCTTGAGCTATAGCTACAGCCCTTCAAATACTTTTGTACCATTTCCAAACTCCCAAATTCAATAAGGAAAATAATCATGCTGCTATTTGAGTAATTTCCTAAACTGGTTTTCTTAAAAATTTAGCTTTAATGTCAGGTATGGAGTAGTCCCATGCAGAGTTCCTGGTTAAGGCAAACGGTGAAATAATGCAACATTAATGGCTCCTCCTTCTTTGTCTTCATTAGTTATGTGTGCCACAGATGCTGAGTTTGGAAAACACTATCACACTCAGTCTATTTATCTCAAAAAATACCCAGTAATAGTAATTTTTTTAAATTAATATATTATTTGAGCAGAATAACCTTCACGGAGGGCACATGAATTCTTTTGGAGGCAGGTAGAAAACGATTCCTAGAGGATACATTTACATGTACTTTATTAAGCCTTTAAATCTTAAAAATTAAATTTGAGAGCTCCAATTTCTCTAAGCGCTACAGATAAGACCTAACTTTGAAGGTCACTTGGAGTTAAAGGACAGAGTATTAGTGCTTTAAAGGAAAACATAAACACAGGTGGAAGCAAAGAGGCACAGTGTGACAACTTTTACAACATTAGCTCACAAAATGAATTTCTTGGATTGAGACAAACATACAAATACAGCTTGTACCCACCAAACCCCAGAGACAACCCTAATGTCTATGTTTAAAAAACTCAAGAGTATCCAGACAGTACAAGCCAGAGTCCTGACGGACAGTCAGCGTTGTGAAACACGCCGTACACAGCTCTGCGCGCATGCACACACTCGGCAAGGTGGGAGACAGACACCGCGCACCATTAAGGTTGTCCTTACTTGCAGACGCACAAGTATCCTGCATGTTCCGGTTCTGACTGGCAGCTGGAGCAGCTCTACATGCCAGTCATCCCAATGTACTCAGGGATGTAAACACCTTATAATTAGAAAACGTGAAGGCATCAAGGACGTTAGACAGGTTGAAAACACATCCAAAGATTAATTTTTAAAGGCATTGAAGAAATGTCATCGCAAATGTCAATGAAAGGGTGTACCTGCTCCTTCACGGAAGCTAGAATAGTGGTGGCTGTGGTCTCGGGTTCCATGCCTGGGCCAGTGGAGACAGCTTCCTGGTGGGTCTGTGGTTGCCCCTCCTCCACCAGTGAGGCCTGTTCAGGGGCGGGCATTCCTCCTGCAATCAAGCAGGCAAAGGGTTAACACTGCTTCCTGAGTGCCTCAGGGGGCTGGGATTCGCTGAGGAATCCCACTGTAGATGATTCCTAATAACTACAGTGGCTGGCTATAGAATGGTCCCAAGTTCAATTGCAAATACATACTTAATAGTATTTAAAAATCAGTGTAGAAAAGTGGCATTAAAAGGGCTGGAGGAGGGCTCTTTAAATGATTCAATTTTCTAGGAATATGTACACAAAAGACATCTACAAACATGAACTGACAGAAAAAATACTTTATCAATTGGAGAAGCTTAGACAATAGGTTTAAAAAAGAAATTTGAAACTCAAGAAAAGCTTGAAAGTTAAGAAATGAAAGTCTATGGTTTTAGAAACAAGTTTATGTCTTAACAATTTACAACCAGGACACCCAAGATGGGGCTCTCAGGACTTGGTTTCTTTCAAGGAATCTGATCACTCAGATCTGCTGCTACAGCACTAAAACAACTCTACTGTGTTCACGAGAAGACTTAGCAACCTCAGACAGACATTCTACAAGCTTAGAAAATAGCAGGAAGAGACGCTATATAAAATGTTACAAATATGTTGGTATTATAGGAGTATATATCTCCTTAAAAGAAGATTTTATAATAAGACAAGACTAATCTTTGTATAGGTAATTAATGCACAATTAATCCCTGTTGAATAAAATTATACAAATGACACCTTTTTGATGTCTCACTTCTTGTCATTGGGTAAATCCCACCAAATAAATCTGAAAACCCCCAAAGTACCATATCCATTTAAATGTACTACTACACATAAACAGAGGCTGTGAACATATTTTTGACAACAGTGTTCATGGTTTATTCTAAATACCACCCTGTACTTTTACTTCAATTTCTAACAAATTAACCTCTATGGTGTTCATGTGTATCCTTTGATCTGAGAATTCTTTCCCATTCCCATAACTTCCAATACCAGCTGCTCTTTACCGAACAATACTCTAAGTAAAAGGGAAGGCTTGCATGCCTAAGCGCTTATCTTCATCCACTCTATCCTGACCTTTGGGACTTCTGGGTCTCTGCTGCGGTTGTTTGCTCTTGACCTATTCATGGGCAGTGGGTGCGATGGGTGCATCTGAGCATCTTCCCAAGGTGAAACCACACTCAGGAGGCTCTCTGGTGCCTACTCTGGAGGTTGAGCTCTTGGTCTCACAGAGGAAAAGCACCAGATGCACTCTAATCTACAAGATGATCTCCTCCTTTGGGTAGGACTGGTAGGAGGGGCTTCATTCTTGGATCAAAACCTGGGAGCACTGAGACAAAGCACCATTCCTTCAAGCCTCATGTTTTTCAGTGATAAAAGTGGACATGCTAATGTTTATACAACCCAATTCAATGGTTTTATGATCACCTTTATCTTTTATAATATGTTTATTGAGATGTAAGGCACATTCAAAATACTAGGTGGATGGAGTTGTATTTTTACCAAGTGCTTATCAAATATAACATCACCAGGTCTATTGACGAAGAACCACTACACAGACAACCTAACTTAGCAGTCAAGGCAAGTCGAGAGATGAAAGCATTCTGGTCACTGTGGCGGAGGGGAATCATACACCTTAAAATGAACAGATGGTTGGGAAGAACAAAAAGGTTACTATGCAACTGTGAAACAAACAATGCCAACCCAAGAAATTTAAATGTCAAGAGTATAACGTGAAACAACCAATGTGTCAGAAGGAAAAGGGGGAAAAAGTCATTGAGCGAAGAGTTTAGAAAAGGAGCAAAGCATTCATTCTATTATACAGAGGATGTACTGAGTTTAAAGACAGACACCAAAGTAAGCGACTGTACCTCAGGGAGTGCACTGAATATGCAATACATAAAATAATATATAAAGTAATAATGTTTATTTTGGTGATCATAGCGACCCAGGCTTCCTGAAACATGCTGGGCATCTTCAGAGCACAGGGATGCCCGCTCACACGCTATGAGGGGGAAGGGACTGGAGGTGGAAGGCATTGCTTGCCTCCTGTTAGACTTTGCCTTCTCTGATTCAGAATTTGCTGCATCAGGGAGATGATGAGCAAGCCATGATGCAACGCTGAAGCCAACAGAGGTGCAAAGAGCATGTTTATGGAGGAGAGACTACTATAGTGCAGAAGTCATTTTCATTAGCTGGGCTATTTTGTCTGAACAGTGACAGGGTGGAGAGTGGAGACACAGCCTTCTCTCTATAACAATCCTCAAGAGTTGTAACCCAAAAGGAACCTCACAGTAAGGTATCTATTTTCTTATCATTCTTACAATCACAGATCCATTAATGAGTTGGAAATAAAGCTAAGTAAAGCTAGACACAAAAGCTGATTCTTCTTTTGCCAGTCCAGAGGTTGTTACACATATCCCAGTGAAGTTGCTTGACAAGTTGAAAAACTTGAAAGCACTCACGAGACACAGAGTTTCAAAAAGAACTCATCTCCTGGGATGACATTCTCGCTACCCATATATCCCCGAGTTAGTCTGGTGTATAGATCCACATGTTCTCATTTAGTAGGATTTTATTATAGTGCTTTTAAAGATTGAATTCTGACCTAGCTAAGGCTTCTTCCAGTGTTCCAACGTCCTAGTATATCCTTGTATTAAGTAGGAATCTAGAGACAGGGAAACAAATTAGGAATTACAAAGAATGAAGCCAGAGTAGCTCAGGGCTGGTCTGCAGAATGTTTACTAGGGACTATTGCCAGTCTTACCCAGGCAAGGAACTACATAAGAGTTAGAAATCTCAGGGCAAGCTTAGCAAAGTATATACTTAGAATCTTCTACAGCCAGGTATGGCAGACTACATTACTTGTTAGTAGAAAGTTCCTCCACACTATTGCCCAGAAATATAGCTAAGTCACTGCCCTACACAGGAATTCACCATTATCTAGGAAGAAGGAAGTTTGTGACCTGAGGAGGAACCAGAGTAGATACTTAGAACTATAGCTAGTTGAGTTACACCCATATACAAGTATTTACAATGGCCTAGGGGGAAGGTGGACTATGGCAAGGGCATGAAGCCCTTGCTCCTGGCTTCTAAGTTTAAACTGACCTTAGGTGGAGTTGTTTTTGAACACAGTCTTTAACACTGAATTTTATCCCAGTTCTTCCTTGTTTGCATTCCTCTGTTTTGTGTAAGAATCCAGTAACCTCTAGTAACCTCTTTGTATCTTGCGGTGTGTCACCTAACTTCCCTATTTTCTTCCATATAAAAAGTCTGATGCTCAATTTGACAAATTACATTCAGATCCACACTCCCTTGTGTCGAGTCTGTTTGTCACCCCACTTCGCCCACTTGCTCCAGCGAACCTGTTCCATGCAGACAGGGGTCTTAAAGGATCTTTGGCAAGAGGTGAATATTTATAATGACTAGGGTCACAGAACCGTAATACTCTTTCCACTGTGAACACACATAGGTAAGGGACTCACCAAGCTGAGTCTTCTTCAGTGGTCTCAAGGCACAGATCTGAGTGATCACACACTGAAGATCTGAGAACACTGAGCCATTTTACAGGCTTTCCATAGAAACATGGAGAATGGAAGTCGTGCCAGGAAAAGGGAAGGAGGAAATGCCATGCCTACATTTTTTGAAAAGAGAAGGTAGGTTCCTCACATTACAAATAAGACAGAGACAAGATGCTGGGTGTGATTCTTCAAAGAATGTTATGCAAGAATGATTTTTGGGAACTAAGAAGAGGTGCACCAAAGAAGTCATGTTAAGCTCGTCAGATTTCCTTCTTCAGCAGTGTAACCATGGAAATGCAGTGTGTTTCAATTCTAGTGAGGCATGCACAATATTAAAAGTCCCTTATGATTCTATAATTAACATAGAAATGGGGCTGAAATAAGGGCAACTGCTGACTTGAACAATCTATAAATACCTGAATGAAATGTATCAATCTATAGAGGATACTTATGCTATGCCAGAGTTCTAAACTTGACCTAATACTAACCAAATCCTTCACCAACAATATAAATAATATGGAGGGCATGTACAAAATCTGCAATAAGACAAACAGTGAATTTATCAAATAACAAAACCAGAATACCGGCAAGAGAAGTGTTATTCTGTTGCATTAATGAGATCAAAGCAACAGGATAAATGCAAGGTCCGATATGAAGGTCGCTCAGCAGGAGGCTGGGAAGCTGCCAGATGCTTCCGAGGTTCAAGGGAGAGCAGTTCAAAAGCTAAAGTGATCTTACACTATACTGATCAGAATTTAAGAAGATTGGAGGGGGTCTAAGGGGCGCAGGACTCCCACTCCCCCTGCTTCAGGCTTCTTGGGACATATCCACTTCCTGTTATAAATGGCACAGTCATAGGAGTGATGGGTGGATCCATTTAGGAAATGGTGAGCAGGCTATAAAAGGGATCCTGCTATTATTTCCCGGCATAGGAAGGGTTGTGATGAATGGTGCTGGTCTTGTGCCTTATGAACTCAAAATGTCATAGAAGAAATAGAACAGATTCTCAGTGAAACAAAGACAAAAAAAGAAAAGAAGGCTAACCCAAGACAGCTAAGGCCTGTGCAGGCAAGCTGATCCTCACCCTCTGAAGGACTGTTGTGGATATGCAAGGTTAAAATCTTTAAGTGACAACCCTGAAAGTGACACTAAAAATGTCTCTGTAACAACAGTGTATTCTTCTATTTTTACACATAGAATCAAATTTGAATAATCATCACATTGCTCAGGAAGATCATTCCTTTTGAGCTGTGGTTCAAATGAGCAAAGTTTTCATTACCTCTCCATCATGAGAGGCCTGCAGCCCAAATGCAGGCATGCTGGCTGGAGGTGTTGCAGTTATAGCAGGAAACGAAGCTGACACAGACTGCCTTCCACATTCCCAGTTGTTAGGAAGCCCTTTATGAGTCTTCAGGCACTGTCAACTGCGCCACAATGGCCTTCTAGGAGACAGGGGGAGGCCAGGAAGGCAGGCTTATGCCGAGGGAGGGACTAACACTTGCATTCAATACTTCCTGTCTCTGCCTGCCAGCTCTGGGTGCTGCCTCTGCTGCCTCATAGGGTTGCAGGTTCCATTGCTAGACTCCATTCTTTTGAGCTGCCTAGGACATTTTTTGGAAGCAGCTGAGTAATTATGGGTTCTCAAGGTATGATTTAGCAAAGACAAAGAAGATTTACTGAGAAACTGATGGGACTGTATTACAGGTGTTTCTGAGGGTACTGTATCCCCACACTGAACTCCAACAGATTGGCGGCTCTCATATATTCTAGTGTTATGGGCCAAGGTTTTCTTTGCAGTTTATAAATAAAATATATAGGCTGTCTATGACCCAATCAACATAATTCCATTTATCACAGGTAAATCACAAAATCAGCTCTACTAAATTGATACCCTGGGACATTAACTCAATACTAGATGTTCATCTTTATTCCCTTCTAATTGCTCTTTAATAACTTTAAATCAAAATATAAGTATACTTTTTTTCACCAAACTACTAAAAAGTTGTAAATTCTACAGTCTCCCCTTCTTTTCTGAGATAGAACTGTGGAATATAAAATATATTTCATTTAGAACACTCAGGCAAATATTATATTGACAAGAAGCACAATACATTTATTTGAAAGTTTTTAGGCGAAAATAATGATCTTTAAGAACAAATTAAGATAATTTAAGTAAAAAAAGTGAGCATTTAAATATGATTCAAATATTTAAAGACAATAATGACAGGATGATGAAAACGTTTAAGGTGAAATAAGAGATACTTAGAGTAAAAATAAAAAAACCATTAAAACTAGGTAGTAACTAAAAGCTTCTTGTTGTTTTGTTTATAATGAAACTGGGGAATTAGTGCAGAAGCAAGCACAGCCCAGGAACCCGAGAGCGTGCCTACTGAGGTCAACATCTTCAGGACCACATGGAATCTAATGCTAGAGTCTGAAGTACTAAACCAACGACTCAGTCACATGTTTAAAATACTCTGGAACTAGAAGCAGTATCAAAACCTGCAATGTTTTAGAGGTGGATAAATGCTAACCCTCTGATCACAGAGTTCATCCAAAAATATGCACTTATTGACAAAGAACTGCTTAGCATGGAGATATATCCCAAGTAGTGCAGTAAGCCTAGAGAATAATCTGTGCACAGTGAAATGCTTTGATTTATGAGTTTTATGATCAGGAGATCACTGCAAGGTGTTAAAGCAAAAGACTCTAAAAAGGCCTTGCAAACAGATGCTATCTAGATGGCTAATAGTGAAACACTCAATTCTATTAGTAACTAAAGATGCAAATTAATATTGTAACATAGCATAATAATGCTATCAGTTCGCAACTCGCACAAGAGCAAAACACTTAATTTCAAAATTTGGCAAAGTTGGCGGCAGGGAAGGTAAACATCAAATGCTATTGTTGAACATGTAAGCAGACCTAAGTACCATTTCAATACAGCAGGCACTGTCTAACAGAGCAACCTACACATGTGGATCATTCCCAATTGCAATTAGGTAGAAACTCTCTTGTCCCTGAGAAGCTGGACAGATAATCTAGTACTTTTAAAAAGTTATAAATTGCCAATAACCCAAATGGCCCATATCAGTAAACAAATGCATCATTGTATACTCTCGAGTGATGTATTTCACTGCACCTGCAAACCCAGCCCTATATAACAAAATGCTCTCCCAATTACAATGCTTAATAGACTCAAACTTGCAAAGGAATATAGAGTGGAAACCCATTTCTGCAGAATGTTAGACATGCAAAATAAACCGTATTTCTTAGAGAATCTAGTCAGATGCATTGATAAGTACTGAGAGATGATTATCAAGAGTATTGGAGCAGCAGATGTCTCTCTGGGGACAGAGGGCCCGAAACTCCACCTGTGGCTAATTTCACCACTAGTGGCCTGACCAGAGCACTAACAGTGTAGGACACACTGGCTTTTAACTATACTTTTAATTGTATTTATTTTCTATGCATTCTTCTGTGGTGGTCTTTTAAAAAATTAAATGAAGAAGGTTAAAGAGTAACAAGTTGGGAGCCAGCTCAGCAGTTAAAAGTGAAGCCCTTGCCGTGTAAAGACAAGGACGAGATCAGACACCAAAAACCCCGTGCAGATTCCAGGTGAGCACGATGCCCAACTGGAACTCCAAACCTCGGAAGACAGAGGCGGAGGACAGAAGCAATAAAGCTAGCCAGGTTAGCGAGACTAGCTACAGTGGCAGCGAGCTCTGAATTTATTGAGAGATCTTGGCTCAAAGTATAAGGTAGAAACATGATTCCTGACATCAGCTTCAGGCTTCTGACATGCTTGTGCACACATTCCCATCCACGTGTGGAAACACAAAGAAAAAAGACTAACAGAAGAGAACCTACCACACTAGGTATGACCCATAAATAGAAACACTGAATAAGGTGCAAATTTATAAGCAACACAATAACACTCCCAGATTAACTGCTACATGTATCCATTTTAACTATTTTACTGAAAAAGAGACTTATGTATGTCACAAAGGTCATGTCCCAAAGCCCCTGCACTGTTCAGTGATGAATGATTCCAGAGAGTGAAACAAACAGTGAGAGAGACCATTGCTCAGCCCCTGTCCGACATGCGAGCTGGGTCCAGTGGGGATGGTGACTAAGCTCCTGCAACAACAGACAGAACTGCACCGCTAGCTATCCATAACAAATAGAAACTGATCCTGATAGGCCTGGGTTACACCAAGCTAGTGTCAACTCTTCTCCAAAATATCTTACTTCTCACCAAGAACAAAGAAAAGACGCTTCCTTTTGGAAAGCACTACAGAGCTCAGCTCAGATTTTTTTCTTTTTTAAAATAAAGCAGTTGGGTTCACTGTAGTACCAAGTTGCCATACTGAGGGAGAGAGGGAAAGGAACCAAATCCTGAATGGTGCCTGAAATTGAAGGTACACAAAGACAGGATGTGGCCATCCACTGAGCCTGAGAGGACTAAGCGGTGGGCAAACACACATTTCCTCTCGCCTAGCTCACGGCTTGAGGAGAGAGCAAAGAGGCATTTTTCTATTTTAAGAAAACTAGTCAGGTCTAGAAATTTCAAAAATTCCACCAGTGTGCTAAAACACCAGAACGATAATGGGTTCAGACCCATGGTGAAGCAGCGGAGTGCCACAGTAGAGACAGGCTGGGCATCTGGGAGCCTGGCAGACAGTTGTGCCTGAGGGCAGAGCTTGGAGGGTCAGGAGGAGGGACACTCAGGTGGGCGGCCACTGAAGGGAGTGCCATACACAAAAGCAGCGAACCAGACTGGAAGCCTCCGCTGCTGAGGCCCAGGAAGAACAGTGTCCCCAAGGGGCAGGTGACACTGATGCTCTTAATGCTCACACTGAGAAGTGTGTGTGTGTGTGTGTGTGTGTGTGTGTGTGTGTGTGTGTGTGGAGAGAGAGAGAGAGAGAGAGAGAGAGAGAGAGAGAGAAAGCGAGGGATGCCAAGGAAATAAAGCTACAGGTTAAAATGAAGGGCCTCAAGTTGAGAATGAAGAGCAAAATGTTATCTGAGGGTTGTTCATGTTGAGATCACAAAATTCCAGGATTCTGTGGGTTAGGACAGACCCAAATGTTATTTCAGAGGCAAAAAGGAAAAATGAAAACAAGAAACGAGACTCAGTTTGGCCACAAACTTGTTCTCAATTATAGCAAACCAGCAAAAGCTTACAACTATCAGCAGGTGCTGTGAAGGCACGACTCTGTCATCCAGGCTGGCCTCAAACTCACCAAGTCTGAGGTTTGTTCAAAGGTGAGCTTTGAACTTGGAATCCTCCTGCCTCAGCCTCCTGAGTGGTACATATATGCACCACTATGCTCTGTTAAAAATAAGGCATTTTACAAAATACCAGAACTCAGAATGTTAAAATAATCTTTAAAGAAAGTTCTGCCACCAAGTCACAAACACAATGGAGAAATTAGAAGAAAAAGAAACAGCGACCTATGTATCTGGAGGACAGACTGACTGGGATAAGCCTCTAAGGCTCGACCTGTGTGTGGGTCTCGACCAGGGTCACCTAAGACCATCAGAAAACACAGATATTTACATCGTGACTGATAACAGTAGCAACATCACAGTTATGAAGGAGCAACAAGAATAAGTTCAGGTTGGGAGCCACCACAACATGAGGAAGCTTATTAAGGGACGGCAGTGTTAGAAAGGGTGAGAGCCACTGCTCTAAGGAGAGGCAGCACTCAGCCCAGCCTCTTGCATCTAGAGGTAGGACCATGACAAGCTCTGACCTTAGTGAAATATCGGAGACTACAACCCAGGATGCCTATCAGCTGCTGCTCTTGGAATGTGACGGAGCTCAGATGCCATGAAGGGAGCCACCCCAGCCAAGAAAACAGAACACGGAAGACAGTCCTTGATGACCTGACTAATTTGACAGCTGACTGCAACAGCCAGAGGAGCCAGCCAGGAAAGAGCCTGCCGAGCACACCCCTGGCCAAGGGGGAGTGCTGAGAAAGGCAAGCTGTCGATTAAGCCCACCACACTCAGTATGATGAGATGATACACCCACCAGGACCATAAAACCTAATTTACTTATTTTAAATATCATAAGATTAAAAATATTTTATGTGCTGAATTTTTTCTGAAAACACCACTTTATTTACACTTCTGATCTACTTTACATGCAATACTATAGAGTATGTACTATTCAAAGAAATAAAGATAAGACTCTGACCCTCAATCTATTCCCAATCTAAAAGGCAACACCAGAGAAACTAGTAAATCACTATAAAGAAGTGCAGCGCTGGGAGATGGGGGACCTGGAACACACAATGGCCAGCAGATATAGGTGGGGCTCAAGTGGGAAACAGCTCACCTACAGTCTTCATTTTTGTTTAAAAATTTGCCTTCATTTTACACTTCCTAATGTCCATGGACTGTTGTTTCATGGGACTTGCAATTAAAGGCATGGAATCCATATCATACTCGGTCTGTTCAACAATCTGTGTTCTTCACCAGCTTTTCCTATGAAATTCCAGTGTTAGCAAAGATTAAAGTGTAATGAAATTAGTATTAGATTTAGAAATACAGTGATTGATACTTGAATTACTAAAGGCAATTACACAGAAAGATTGTTTAATTGAGGACTTGGAGCACTTAAATAAATATTATACCAGCTTTTGAAATATATTAAAAAAAAAGAAGTATGTAATGCAGTGACCTCTTTTATCTTCCTTAGTAGTTGTCTTGACACTGGCTTTTCTTCCCTCATAGACTACCTGACTGGCTTTTCAGTATGCTGCCTGAGGTTCCAATACTCTGCACTGGACTTCAATTTGTCACAAATTAATTCATTTGTAATTTAAAGGTTCAAGTTACAATTCTCCAAGTGTGAATCATCTCAAATGTAAGCTGCCACGGTGAGCCAATGTGGGGAGCGAGTGGGCAGCTCTTACTCCCTGCTCGCCCACGTGATGACCGTAGTCTACTGCACTGGCAGCCCCATGAACGTGCAAGATGCACCCAGAGCTGGGGCCGTTGCAGAGCTTCCTGCGTATATGAGAACGGCTGCTTGGTGTTGAGTCCCAGAATCATTAGCCCATGCTCTACCCCCAAATCCAACCCCAAGCCCTCAACCCTGACTTGTCACAGACCCCACCACCACTTTCTCTTGAGAGTCACCAGTTAACATTCTGAGCCTGGGGAACATATGTTGGGAAATCCTTCTACACGATATTCATCGTCAGAAATGAGTTGATGTCACTAGAAGGAAGCAATGCTCCATACTTTACAGCTTAATTTTTAATCCAACTTTCCAGTGTTGGCAGCATATTAAAATAAAAACAGCAATTATGTACTGCTTGCTAGTTTTTGTGTCAAGCTGACACACACTAGGGTCATCTGGGAAGAAGGAATCTTAATTGAGGAAACGCCTCCATCAGATTGCCTGTACAAGTCTACTGGGCATTCTCGGATGGAAGACTTGTGTGGGAGGGCCCAGCTTACTGTGGGTGGCGCCACCCTTGGTTAGCGGTCTTGGAGTGTTTATAAAAGCAGGCTGAGCAAACCTTGAGAAGCAAGCCAGTGAGGAGCTCTTCTCCATGGCCTCTGCTTTAGTTCCTGGTTGGAGTTACTACCCTGATTTCCTCTGATGATAGAGTATAAAGTGAAAATCCTAAGCGGAAATAAACACTGTTCTCCTCAACTTGTTTTTGGTCATGGTGTTTATCTCAGAATAGAAAGCAAATTAAGACAGTGCATTAATAATGGTACAGACGTTACGTCCTTTTTTAGATTAATAGTGAAGGTTCCTGCCAACAGAATGAAGTATGAATTTGTATTTTGGTTGTAAGATGAGTCCTATGGTTTTAAAAGCTTGGTTTTTAAGCATAGAAATGAATGATTTTCTAGAAAAAGAACCCAGTCTGATCCAGGCTGGTTCAAGTTTTAATTCTTTTTTCATGCACATTCATGTGGCTTTAGGCTAGGTACACAACAGCCGTTAGCATGGGTTTGAGCAGATCAACTCCCGGCCTGGGACACATTACAACCTGCTTAAACACGTTCGGTGTCAGGCCAGTGGCTGTCTGTCTGCTAGGACTCTGACACTTTCAGTAATCTGAAAGGCACTTCAGTACAGCACAGGTAGAAGAAAAGGAAGGATGGCAGATTTGAACTGGAGAATCATCAAACATTAATTACCCATACATTTAATGTCTCTTTTAATACTGATTTAAGTAATGATGCTTTTAATAATTTACAGCTTTTAAAGTAGCTTTTGGGAGTATAACTACAAGAAAGAAAAGAAAAGAAAAGAAAAGAAAAGAAAAGAAAAGAAAAGAAAAGAAAAGAAAAGAAAAGATAGGTTAGACTGTAACCGCGACAATGCCTTCACTTCCTGCGCAGTCTCCCAACAGGCTGAGCTGTGGAGGCACAGCAGTGTTCGGTCTCTACCACTTGGTTTTAGTCTGCATGCTTAATGGCAGCTTTCAAGGAGCCATGTGCAGGCTCACATTTAACATCTCCAAACAACTTTTTGAAAAAAGTACAAGAGTAAAAGTATCGGCCTTTTAGACAGAGCTTCTGTGACTTTGGTGCTCACAGGTAGAGCAAGCACCAGGCTCAAGAGCAATTCCGTGACACAGTGTGGGGTCCTGAGGATGGGGCTGCTCTTCTCAGTACCCGGGAGAGAGACTAAAGCAGAGGAAGTGTTTGGTAAGCATGTGTCTGTCTATTCTGCTGAAACAGGGAAAGAATGACAACACATTTATGTCTGCATGAAAATGCCAGAGCGTGTGACAGTGAGGTGATAAGGAGTCCCTGGGCTAGTGGGGAGGAAAGGAATAGTGAGAAACACAATGATAAAAATGTACAGAACACAAGACAGCAGGAGGGGAGGAGACCAGTGTGCCACGATGCAGAAAGGCCATCAGAAGTTGAAAGGTACTAGAAGAACAGAGGTGTGAGCCTCCCTGCGCTATGTGAAGAGAGTCGAGTCTAAATTTGGTGGAACAGGAAGGGGAGGAACCAGGAAGGCAGCTCTGGAGATGAGAAAATGAAGGAGGCAAGCGGGCAAAGAAAGACATGAGTCACTCACTCATGGGCAGCCAAGGATGAGTCTGAGTGCTGAGAGGAAGCTATAGATGTGTTCCAGTACTTGATAGAATGTGTCAGCGTGACCTTGAGGTAGGTAAGACCCACGAGAGGCTGGAAGAATAAAAGCCAAAGGGTGTCACCTTGGGAGGGGCAGGAGAAGAGCCTGGCAGGCCTGTGAGAAATAAAGCAGGTTGGTGGGAAAGCCGAAGCCTTCCCCAGGAACGCTCTCGTGTCCTTCCTACACTGAGTCCCTGGGGACAGGTGGTGACTATAGCTCGTTCCTTGTCTAAGAGAACATGGAAGAAGAGCATAATCACGCACCCTCTTTTCCTTACAGAAAGCATCCTGGCACCAGAGCAGCCTGAGAAATAGAAAAATCAGTGAAAATGAAGACAGTCTTGGCCATGTCAGTGAATGCCTTCTCCTCAGGAGCCTCTCCCCTCCTACACACACACACACACACACACACACACACACACACACTGTAAAACTAGAATAAAGGAATAGACAATGCCATCCCAACCAGAATCAGAAGTCAGCTGTTATCCATTATGTATGGCTGGCATCAGAATTGGAGAATG
Organism: Mus minutoides; assembly: GCA_902729485.2. Lineage (NCBI taxonomy): Eukaryota > Metazoa > Chordata > Mammalia > Rodentia > Muridae > Mus > Mus minutoides. The sequence continues at coordinate 1,206,961 of LR749739.1, forward strand.
GAGTGCTAAGTTTAACATACAAGAAAAAAATCTTGGGTTTCCATCCTATCTGGGGAAATAAGAGATCACAGGAAAGATTTTTATGCTTAAATGTTTAACTTTTGCTTTCATGAAATAATACATTTAATTAAATTTTATGAAAAGTACAATTTCAAAGTCAAAAACCAGAATAATAGAGTTTTGTTTGTTTGTTTGTTTGTTAGACATGGTCTGACTTTGTAACCCTGGCTGTCCTGGAACTTGCTATGTAGACCAGGCTGGTCCTAAATTCAGAAATCTGCCCGCCTCTGCCTCCCGAGTGCTAAGGAGGATTAAAGGATTCGGCCACTCCGCCTCGGTAGAGCTCTGTATCTGATATATGAAGAAAGGAAACCAAGCACAGTCATACATTATCCCATTGTGTACACTTTTTTTTCTTCGAGACAGGGTTTCTCTGTGTAGCCCTGGTTGTCCTGGAACTCACTTTGTAGACCAGGCTGGCCTCGAACTCAGAAATCTGCCTGCCTCTGCCTCCCAAGTGCTGGGATTAAAGGTGTGCTCCACCCCCCACCTCCCCACCACCCGGCTTTATTGTATACATTTTAACGAACGCTTGTCCTCATCAAATTACAGCAGCTGACATTCTAGCCTATACAACAGGAATGGAACAGGACAAGCATAGCACTGTCTACAACCCTGCACTGAGGACCAGAAACATCTTCTCTCCCCAGTGTACACTAGACTAGGCTTTAAAACTAAGTGATAATTTAGGCCATTCTTTCCACTGACTAGCTTTCTGTAGGACTATGTATGATTTCCTGAGATGTTTTTTCCTAAACATCCAAGATGTGACTGAGGGTGAGACAGACATTTTTATGCCAAAGCTTCTGGGAAAACAGGACGAAAAACAAAAATGTCTTGTTTTGAAAGTATTTTTCCAACTTGCTCCCCTCCACATCCCTTTTCCTCTCTCACATATAACCTGCTCCCTCTTGACAGAAGGAATTTCAGGCAGCTGACAGGCAGCTGACTGCATAAACTAACTGTACATTTCTTCTGAAGGGCACAACACTGCTTTGAAGTTACAGCATTCACATAAAATACTGAGTCCTAATTTAATGGAAAGTACCTTTTTAGTCACATACTACAACATGCACTGAAACACGGGGCAGTGGGGAAGAAGCACTAGTCAGAGTCCTAGCAGACAGACAGCCACAGGATCTGAAAGCCTTCCTCAGCGTGCTCCCTGCTGCGTCACCTGACTCTGGCTCCCGGAGGCCCTTCCTTGCCCCTCTGTGATCTTTGGAATAACAGTGATTGAGCTGAAGTTTGAAGAATGAGATGGGAAAGCTCTTGGAGCTCATGCTTACCTTGTTCAAGGCCTGGATTTGATCTCAGTGGGGCTGAAAGGACTAGACCCAGGATAAAGCGAGGAGAAGAAAGGAGAGAGAGCAATGGAGCCTGGATGTGGTGTAGAGACCACCAAAATAATCCAAGGCAGAAACCATGCAACAGGGAAAAGAGTTCTCTGCCTCTCCTTGTGTACAAGGTGGAGAGCTCGTATAGACTCATCTTTCTCTCATCACTGCCACTCCAGGGAAGCCTATTCTCTCTCACACCCTTCAGACAGCTGCAGAAGGCTGTACACAGAATGGGTCCAAACTGAGTATCAACTGCATCGCTAAGCCATTTCTTCTTCCTATACACATTTCATAAACCAGTCCAGCATATGAACTCATATTCCAGGCCACCAAAAGATGGCTTTTAGTTTTGTGGTAGATGTCTTCTCTCTCCTCCAACCCACACTGGCTGCCTCTTACCAGCACACACTGTTCATCTCCACACATTGGCCTCTGCTCTTCAAGTGTTTCTTCATCTACCCAGACGTAAGCCTGAGACAGGCTCCCTGTCTCCTGTGTCTGTGTCTAGCACACTTGGGCTGAGACATTTAATGAAATGGCTGCTGACAGAACAGGCTTTACTATTCAAGGAACCGAAAACAGAAGCTGGCACTCCACTGTCAACCTTGGGAAAATGTTTAATACATTGGGCTGCTCACATTCACACACACAGAACCACCGAACAATGTGCCGCCTTGAAGAAGCCTTTTGTTCACTGCTTGGCACTAAAAATGTCGGAAAGAATCAGATTTCACCTTTGATTATTCTAGTTGAGCAACTTGTCTCCTTTTAGGTAGGAGCTTTGAGTTTCTTAAAGGAAGAATTCAGGGAAATAACCGCAAGTCAAGGAAGCTGCATTCGATTAGCAGGATGTAATGCAACTCATGGCCAATGGAGCCATACCAGTCTTGCTCCATGTTCATCTGCCCAGTGAACTACTTTAATACGAGCCTGTTGGTCATCCTTCCATCAATGACACAAAGAGCTCAGAGTTCTGAGTATGTCTCCATTACCAAAACAGCCCTGACCAGGATGAGCGGGAAAATGAAGGGATTAAATTATTTCATAATTCAAAGACTTCATCTATTCCAACCAATAAAAACACGTCTGTACCCTGATTTCATGCAGAGACCAAAGCAGCACTTAGTTATTCTGAGAACACAGTAAAATGCTTCAAAGGCTTAATTATATTTACATCTCATAATTTAGTTACTTTAAGATTTTTGCTTAATACTTGACTTACTGTGTGCAAAGAAAATTTTAGTCTAGTAAACTGAATTTATTACAAATTCACAATTTGTCATTACAAGTTATAAATTAGCGTGACATAATCAAATCTCACAAAATGTTTTGACTTTAAGATTATGAAGGCCCCATATTATTTTTGAACCATTTTAATTCTTGAGGGAAGGGGTGTTCAGTCAGGCCCAGACCTGGGGCTTCAAGTTGGCCCACTTCAACATCTACTCCATCTATGAACTCCATCTATGGCTTTCATGAAGGGGCGGATCCTGCAGAACCAAGGCTGCAGGGCCTCCATGACACAGGGCAGACAACAGGCTATCCAAGGAGTCCTGGGGAGGATTCAGTACTGATGGTGTAGCAGGAGCCAGAGGCCTCGAACCAGACCAATGACTCATTGCAATGAACATTTGCAAGTAAAAAAGTGTGGGCAAAAGGGAGTATCCTGTGGGACTCATGGTGACACACTACAGCTTCCACAGCGAGATTTTTTTGTTTTGTTTTTTCTTTGGGGCCAGGGTGGGGGAGGTTTGCAGGAGCAGAGGGCAGATACGAAAGGTCAAAGATGAGTAGGATGTCGGTATATGATGTGACATTCACAACGGATTAACTAAAAAGCCAAATTAAAAATGAATGAAGGAATGGATGAACAAATATTTAGAACCCTAATGGTGTGAAGTAAAATAATATGCGTGTTAGATGATCTTCTAACCCACCTCAGAATTTCTCTATAACTAAGATAACAGAAAAATATAAGCTTGTGGTACTCAATCAGCCTCAGAATTAAAAGACTGTTTACAGTCCCTTCTAGTCTCATAGAAGTATGTATGCTCAACTCGTAAGAATTAGAGCAACATGTATAACTTGAACACCAGAGATACCATAATAAATAAGGCGTTTAAATTAAAATTACATTTGGTGAAAGTGGAGCAAACTGGTGCTCTGATGGGGCAGAAAAAGGACTGAAAGGCAATCTGTCCACTTTATAGGCTAATGGCTTTCTCTCCTGTCTGAGTCACTGCCCTACTGAGAGCAGCTGGATCTCTCAGCACCAGTTTCCTACCTACACATCAATTATAAGCTGGTGCAATCCCAAGCTAGAATTGCCCTCGGGAACTACGAAGTGCTTCTAACTTTCCCTCGCTGGCATCTTCATCTTCATTTTCAAAGCTTACAAGCCTTTAGTCTCAGGGCTAAAATGCTCATAAAGAACCAAAGCCTATACCCCTGTCAAGACCTGCAATGGTTTCTCAAGGAGTAGTTTTCCAAAATGGAGAGATATAGAATGGAGCAATGTGCCAAGTCAAACATGTCAGAGTCAGGTGGGGCACGCTCATGTGGCCACGCTGGAGTCCCAGTTCTGTGGGACTCAGCTGATCTTCACCACTGTTACAGCTACACCACCTTGATTTGCCCCCACTGTTACAGCTACACCGCCTGGCTTTGCCTTTGCTAACAGGGGCCATGAGTGGGTACCAAAACTGCATCTGGAAAGAAGCAATGCAACGGTGGCACTTGCCTTTAGTCCCAGCACTCGGAAGGCAGAGGCAGGTAGATGGATCTCTGAGTTTGAGGGCAGCCAAGAGTGGCCAAGACTACACAGAGAAAGAACCCTTGTCTCAAACAAACAAACAAACAAACAAACACCACGAAAAGAAGTGAGCCACCCCACTCCCATCTAAAAAGTGGCCTTAGAGAGAAACAGCTGCATTTACCTCGAGACCTGAATCTGTTTCTTCATTGGGTATGTAATAGCAGTCACTTATGGATCAATATACTGTACACTAAAGCATATGCAGACACTAATTTTAAAAGTGTAAAATGTCAAAGTGACTTTGGCTTTCAGAGCTACAGACACAAAAGAGCATCAAGAGTGGACGGGTGTGACACTGCCAGGGCCATCAATCCCCTCTCCCTAGGCACTGGCATCCCCACTGGGCTATTCTGAAGCAAGGGTGCAAATGCACAAGAGTGTGCCCTCTAAAGGAGTGTAATGGTGAAGAATAACCCGAAAAGAAACCGAGCTTTCAGAAAACACCTACAAGGCTGCTCTCAACCACTTTTGATGAACCGTTCCTTAGGGAAAAACCAACTATTTTAACTGCAGTGGGCTAGTTCATTTACCCTGAGATGACACAAGGTGAAATCACACCCATGGAGGCTCCTTGGTAAAATCTAATGGGAACACGTCAGCTAGAGGAACAAGTTATTTCCACAAAGTCCTTCATACCCCCTTCAGGGTAAAGGGCCATTCCAAACGGATAGTTTTACTAAAAGGTTAAAATTAAACAGACCATGCCGGTCAGTACCGGGAAAGGAATGGCTTCCATTCCCTTCTGTTCGAAAACACAAACTCTTCTCTCTATTCTCCTGTCAAAGTGTTTTTGTGAAGTTTGACATAAACAACTAATTTGGGAATCTATGGTGACTCTTGTCTAATCAGCAGATCAACCATCAAAAACAAAGAGAGGGTATCTCTGAAACTGTGAGGAGGTAAATGGAACATTTCCAGTGACTCAGATGATGAATGTCCCTTTCCCTTTTCCTTTTAAGACAGTGTCTCACTATGTAACTCCACTGACTTGAAACTCACAATGAAGACCAAACTAGCCTCTACCCTAGAGTGACAGAATTTAAGGTATGCACCACTATGCCCAGCAACTTTTATATTACAAATGTTTTCCCCTGAACAGAAATAGCTGGAAAAGTCCCATTTCAAAGCTACATGAGTGTGCTGGCTAGTTTTATGTCAACTTGTCACAAGTTAGAGACATATGTGGGAAGAGGGAACTTTAATTGAGAAAACTCCTCCGTAAGATTGGCGTGCAGGCAAGTCTGGTGCATTTTTAGTTGCTGGTTGATATGAAGGGCCCAGCTCACTGTGGATGGTAGCACCACTGCACAGGTAGTCCTCGGGAGTAAGAAAAGACGGTGCAAGCTCTGAGAAGTGACCCAGTGGACAGCGACCCTCCATGGCCTCTGCTGCAGTTTCTGCCTACAGATTCCTGCCTGGAGTTCCCTCAGCGATGAACTGTGATGTGCAACTGTGAGCTGAAATAAATACTTTCCTCCCAAACTTCTGTCTGTGGTATTTTCGCACAGCAATAGAACTCTAAGTCACTGGTTATTTTAGAATTCTCCTGACAAACAATTGGACATTCTTGTGACTGTGAAAGGACATGAACATAATACCTAACATGCCATCTATACTCCTGAGAGCACATCTATAACCCCAGTCAGTGTCCAGGGAAAGGCAACACATAGGAACATTCTAGAAACTGGTCAGCCATTCTAGTTAGTCTGTAAGTGTCAGGCTCAATGAGAGACCCTATCTTAAAGGATGTGGAAAAGTAGGATGAAGGATGTCTCTTGTCTCCACGTGCATCTATACACACCAAAGAATGTGAAGGAGGAGAAGGAGGGAGGGGGGAGAGACTGAGAAGTTTACAGGCTCAGCTTGAGTAAACGAACCCTAATCACTTCTAAAGGGACTCTAAGTTACTACTCCTATGTCTGCTAAGTAATTAAGTACTACTAGCAAGTACATCACAGTGAAAGCGTATTAATTCAGCTTTAATTTCTCTCCCATTCTTGCTAGAAGGGCTTGCCCATCAGTCAGACACCATCTCTAAGGGCCATAAATGGAGAGAGCATAGTGACTGATGGTGACAATGAGTAGGTTAGACCACTCCAAGCTACTCAGGTTGGCTTAGCCAGAGGGAGCAGCTCCATCACAGTGGAGAAAAGAGCCGCTTACCATTCACTCACGGAACACCAACTAATCAGGAGGCTCCGGGCCATATATCTTCTAGGAACCTATTTATAATAACTTCCTAATTCTAATGACAAATTCAATGACAAAAGTGACTGGGGATGTTCCAATCACTGTCGAGTTTTTAAAGGAGCAAGTGCGTGCCTGGGTATTTACCAGGTGGTATCAGTCATTCTGACAACACAATAGAGATTTTAAAAATATTTTAACGTGTTTTTACTAATTTTAGTTACGAGGAAGTGTATGGCTGGTGCTTAGAGGTCAGAGGCATGGGACCCCTGGAGCAGACAGACTTACAGACAGTTGTGAGCCACTGTGTGGGAAGTGGCAACTGCACCCCGACTCTCTGGGAAGAGCAGCCAGTGGTTTTAACCACTGAGCCATCTTTCCAGGCTCCCACCATGAGATTTTAAACATGGATAAAATGACATTCGGAGAACAGCAAGAAAGAATGTGTGTTTGAAAGGCAACTTAAGACTGATGTATGTTAGGATCTATGGGAAACCGTTCCTGTGTTTCTGAGAAACGCAAGAATCCAAAGTCAGTGACTCTCACAGTGTGCCCTGCAGTCAGCAACAGCCCAGCCCATGCATTAGAAACTCCAATACATGGCAAACGATTTAAGAACCACCCAGGTGACTCTGACAGACACTAATGGGGAGAGGCCGTACTGAAGCACAGTGTAATATACTAAAGTGACATCACAACTGAAAATATGGAAATATGGTGGGGATTTACATTTACATTTATAAAAGTTACTACATAGCCGGGCGTGGTGGCACACGCCTTTAATCCCAGCAGAGGCAGGCAGATTTCTGCGTTTGAGGCCAGCCTGGTCTACAAAGCTAGTTCCAGGACAGCCAGAGCTATACAGAGCAACCCTGTCTCGAAAAACCAAAAAAAAACAAAAACAAAAAAAAAAAAAGTTACTACATCGAAGATCATTTCTCCTTAGCTACAGAAATAGTTCTGTACTTTGACATTCACAACAATTAACTAGGGGACATGTAATTTATTTATCTTGGGGTAAACACAGTTTTAGGAAAACAAGATAACCTTTGTACAGCTGCTAAAATATTCGAATTAAATTGCAATATCCAAAAACTTAGCATAAAATTTCAATGAGAGTAAAGTGGTCTTAATTTTTGTAAGTCCAATTTAGAAATTATAAGTAGATCAATTAATAAAATATGATTTGGGTCTAGAATGACAGCTCAGTCTGTAAAGTCCTTTCCTTGAAAGTGTGAGCCCCTGACTTCAGACCCCACAACACATGTAAAGAGCCAGTCACACCCAGCTATGTGGACAGCGGAGACAGTACCCTGGAAGCTTACGTGCCAGTTCTTAGAACAAAGAGAGGACAGATTGTCTCAAACAAGCAGGGGTACAAGTCCCTGAGAGCTGATATTCAAGGCTGTCCTTGGGTCTCTACACTCACATGAACCATGCCCAAGCGTATATATACACGTGCGTGCAAACACACACAGAAAGTATGACGCAGCATAGTCTTTGCCTCATGAAATTATGCACTGGAGTTCCCATCACCTTAAATTCTCTCAGAGGCATTAAAGTGTTTCTTTCTAAGTGCTCAGAGTTCTGAATCCAAGGAGAGGGAGGAACCCAAAGTAAGTGTATGGCTGGGTACAAGGGAACCAGAATGGCTGAGGTGCTGCCTGTCAGACCCCAGTATCAAAGGATCTGAAGACAAAGCATCCTGCTGCTGTGTCTTTTACACGAGGTGACACACATTTAGAACCTACTAGAAGCAGGGCAAGTACAGTTAACTTGAGTAATGCTTGCATCATCTGACACATGTCACTTCGAGGAGTGCTTCCAAGTCTGCACATGTGCTAGGGCTCAAACTTTTAATTAGGCTGGAGAATTCCTACAAGAAGAGGTTCTGGCTAGGTTTATGTAGAGCAGATGTGGCCAGCAAAGCTGAGCAAGCTATGAGATAGGCCTAAGGACTGGAGCACCCCCACCAAGAATTCCACAGCATTCTTAAATATATAAATAGCAGATCACAGAGCAGAGTCTCAAGATTTTGTGCCAAAAGTGTATTTAAAACAGGGTGCTTACTAGTCTATGCTTTTGAGAATGTCTACTTTTATTCTTATAAAAAAAAATACCTCTAGCACACTGTAGAGTTTGAACCAAATATAAGCAAGGATTCCACATTACCACCATCTGTATCACTGTTAGCATGTGAACTGGCACAACTCTGTGAAAACACCATGAATATCTGTCTGGGTCCCATCCTAAAGGATAGAGGCTGGTTGGGTTGTATGATTGGGATGATCAGGAGGCAGAGGGATCTGGCGTGGGACCTGGGAAGGGGAGGAGATCAGTGATCCGGCGTGGGACCTGGGGAGGGGAGGAGATCAGAAGCCCTGTTGGGATGGGGTGGAGGGACAATCTGTAACTGAATCAGAAAATTTGGGGTTTGGGGGGGATTTAACAGACTATTCAAAAGAAGGTTCTAGTCCAGGCCTACTGTGGGAATGAGGGCTCTAGCTTATTTCTGGGAGCCGGTAGAGACGACCTCCTCATCTAGTAATAGGAAGACAGTCTCTGAGAATCTAAGGTTTCTTAGGACTTAAAGTTGGTTGCTAATGAAACTGGTGGTGCCTACTGTTCCAATTCCTTATTCCTAAAACACTCTCGAGGTCCTGTGCTTAGTTTTAGCATCAGCCAAGCCCAGTTATACCTGTCTAAACTACGTTTGCTAATTTGTACTCATTATGCACCTTGGGTGGATGATCTGCTCTTCAGCAAATGCAGTAAAGCCAAGTGAAAAGCTCTTGTATTACATGTAGTTAAGTGCTTCCAGCCCTCAAAGAGACCTCAAGTAAGAATGCAAGCATCATCAAGTGTGCTCTACTTGATGATGGTGCTTAAATCTTATGCAGACACTGCCCAATGCCAGCACACACTGAAATACACACTGTGCCAAGTCTCTGGGCTATTACAAATGGCCCTACATCTTTAACAGTACTGGGTTATGAAAAGGAAGCAATGTGTCCTAGACAAGAACGCCTCGCCTAGGCGAATATCTGCATGACGTCACTGTCTGCTGAGAGAAAATAATGTAAAACTGAATCAAGGGCCAGCAAGGCAGCTCAGTGGCCCAAACCATTTGTTCCATGAGCCTGACCACTGAATTTGAGCCCCAGAGCCTACAGCAGAAGGCAAGAACCAACTCTTCAATATTGTCCTCTGACCCCCACATGCATGACGACATCATGTGTGTGTGACAGAGCAGCAACTGAAAAAAAAATTGAAAAAAAAAGAATCAAGACAGGCACAGGTAAAGCTAAATTAACAATCGTGTATTTTTCATCAAGTTACACAACTTGGCTCTGCCCTTGCTGAAGTGTTTACATTTCCCTCTTCAAGGAAACATTTAACATCAGAGTGTGGAAGTCCTGGTGCACGGCCAGTTCACAGGCCCTGCAGCCATGCTTAGGGCACACGCAGGCTCAGTGGGCTGCGCATGGGCCGCACGCGGATGTCAGGAGGAGGTACGAGCAGCTGCTGCAGGAGAGCAGGCAGGAGGCCGAGATGATGCACTAAGCATTGCATCTGGGGGATGCTGAGAAGCACAAGCACACACACCAACTTGGCATGGGGCTATGAGAAATAAAATGGCTCGTTTAAGTGATGTCAGCAGATGCCCAGAGAGGACAGGATGGCAGAGCTGCCGGGCAACAGTCAGTGCTGGGCTTTGCCGATGTTTTATTCCATGAAGTGTCTAGCTGGCAATGTTGGTCTTTTGGTAGTGTATCTCAGAAGTCCAAGAGCCCACTGGAGGCCATTGCCTAGGAAGAAGCACGGCAAAGAGGGACGCCAGCCAAGGCAGAGCAGAGTTAACAGAGAGCTGCCGAGCTGGACTATACCTTAGGGAGTTCCCAAAGTGTCTGCTGCCCTTGCCCACCGCAACCTCAAAGCCATCCATGTCCAGGTCTAGAAGTCATTAGAAAAATTCCTAGGTTTCTGAGGGCTCAGGAAGAGCAACTACCCTGTCAAACGGTCCCCAGCATCAGCACAGAGACCGAGCAAGGTGACAGGGCATGGAGTCTGGGTCCAGGGAATAGATCGTGACAGTTTTCATGTCATGTCTCTCTCCTAGTCCACCTACCCTCCCAGAATCCCTTCCCATGCCCAAGGCCCACAGTTCTGGGAAACACGTAGCAGAGCTGTCACTGAGCTGTTTAATGTCGTAGGCTCTGACTTGAAGGTATCTCCCTGGGGAGAAATGGAGGCCATTACCAACCATCTGCAGGCATGTACTTTTCTGGGCATTGCTATTAAGTTAAATAAGCACTGCATTTTCTGTTGCTCAGGGAAACAAAATATCTCTGAACACAGAAAGCTTTTGTGCCTTTTCTTTACAGAACTTGGGTTTTTAATGAGGATGCATTTTCTGTATTTTTTTTATTATTATTCATGTTTACCAAAGAACAAAAACGTATTTTTAAGGCAACAATGAAGTTTTCTGAACGCTTCATATTAATCTTCACTTGTATAATTCAACAAGGCTGTCACTGCTGCAGTTTTCTGGATAATCAATCTCTACAGAAGCAACCGAACTGATGAAGGCCTTCCTATCCCTGCTCTCGTGAGTATGTACTGCACTGTGGTTAGGACGTCCCCGCTTCCTGCACCAGAAAGCAGGGATGCCAGTGCTAAAAACAAGGTTATTAGAAAACAAATGTGCAAGATTAGCCAGCCCTGGTTGTTCGTGACTGTAAAAAGCGCTAAATTACCTTACACACTGACCATGACAGTGCTGCAGACTTATAGCTCAAGATGACTTTTGACTGCTTCCCTCTGGTGAGCACACTGGCTAGAAGGCCTCCGCATTTCTGGGAGATTTCCGTCTTACCTCCTGATATACGCTGCCACACGTGGTTAACACAGTGAGAAGCTGAAAATCACGTCTGGAGGATGAGACCCCCCCCATTCATCTGGCCCTCTTCCTGAGCCCACTGGAGTCACTTTTGCTCCCACACCCCTCTACTCAAGAAGACTGAAAGTAATTTATGAGCAAGGGCTGTTTTTTGGCTTGATCCAAGTGTTACCAGTATTTTTTTTTTCCTTCCAGAAATAATTGACCTCATTTTAAACGAGCAGATTATAGAGTGAGTCCAACAGTGTGTTTCAGAATGCACTGTCACAAGGCCAAGCATCACACTCCCAACCACCGTAGGGGTCAGTGGCGCTCTGCTCGGCCACCCACACCAACACAAACGCTCCTCCTGGTTCCAACTATCCTTCAGGGCTGTCACACACTGACCTCAGTCATTCTAACTTAAGCAGGCACACACATTAAATGCTATCTCTCCAAACTCAGCACTTTCACTCTACACAGAGACAGAACTGGGCCAGTAAGGACCTCTCATCCACTATGAGCTGAGAGCCTGGGCAAGGTGAGCCACAGGCAGTGCCTGACAACACAAAGGACAAGCTGTGGCCTTGCTCTGGGGTTTGAGTTGGGGATTCCTCTGGGATACTGGGCACTTGGGTTGGCTAATGTATACCATGTATACCATGGACAATGTTTCTATATTTGCATGGTCATTGCAAAACAGGTCAGTTTTTCTACTTAAAAAAAAAAAAGAAACGAAGTAGTGTACACACCAAGTACACCAGTATTCTGGAGGCTGATGCAGGAGGATTGTGAATTCAAGGCCAGTATGAAAATGCAACAAGTTCCAGGCCAGTCTAGGCTAATGACATATTCCTCCAAACAAAACAAAACAAAACAAAACAAAACAAAACAAAACAAAACAAAACCAAGAAAGGTCTCATGGTTTCAGCAGTTGTATTTAAAACTGTGCCACAGCAATCCCCAGTTGATAACCACTTGTAAGTGGAAATTAAGTCTTCTCCAAGGGAATCTCACCGGGAGCCTAACTACTCCTAAGGGTGGGCTACGTGCCCAGCAAGAGGTGACAAGGGTGGGCTCCGTGACCAGCAAGAGGTAACAAGGGTGGGCTCCATGCCCAGCAAGAGGTGACCAAAGAAAACCAGCTCAGCGGCATCTCTGAGGGTTCCCCATCTCACTACTGTCAGAGCTTTTCCATTTAAAAAAAAAAAAAAATTATCTTACTACTCTTCATTTTATTCTGTTTTTTTTTTCTTCTCTCTCTTCCTTTTTAACCTTACAGGTCCTATGTGTATATATTACAGCTTCCAATTTGTTTGCATGAGATTCCTGAGTGTGCGAATGAGTAGGCCTGTTTCCTGTGCCTTCTCTTGGGCTCTTCTTCTGTTTGTTTTGTCCAATTCCAATGTGTTGGCTTTTGTTTTATCTTATTAGGTTATTTTCTTTTCTAATTATCCTTTAGAGGCTTGTTTGTTTTCTAATGAGAAACAGGAATGGGGTGAATCTGGATGAGGGAGGAGGTGGGGAGGAACTGAGAAGAAGAAACTGTGATCAGGCTATATTACATGAGGAAACAACTATTTTCAATGCCTATAATCCTATCAGTGCAGAGGAGGCAGGAGGTGGGAGTTCAAGGCCAACCTGGCTATAGGATGCCCTGTCTAAAACAAAGCTGAAGTAACCAAGCTTTACAAGAGCTCCTCTTAACCACCCAGCAAACTGCTCACACGTAGCCGAGACCCCTCCTAAACACACACCACAGGCTCCCGGATTGGATCCCACACATGCTTCTGACCTGCTGGGATCACAGCGCCCTGGGCTCACACTCCAGTGCCATTGGCTGTGTTAGTGAGTTCTCTCTGTGCAGTCACTACAGCATGCTACACAGCACAAAGCTGTGCCAGGCACAGCTTCAGCAGAGACAGAACTGACTGGAGCAGCAAAGATATTTCTACCCTCAGGATCCTGGTAGAGTCCACTGTTTCATCTTAAGATATCCAAGAAAACCAAAATCATACTTAACAACAGTTAACCTCTTGGGACAACCACATAAAGCCAATAACATCATAAAATATTAAGTGTCTCACAAGACAAACTCATGTGACTTTTTTTTTTCTCTGTGTAGCCCTGGCTGTCCTGGAACTCACTCTGTAGATCAGGCTGGCCTCGATCTCATAAATGCGCCTGCCTCTGCCTCCCAAGTGCTGGGATTAAAGGCGTGCGCCACCACTGCCCAGCTTCATGTGACTTTTATACCCAGATAGGACTGTGCTCATTTCAAGTCACTGTATAATGCTAATTTATATTCATATTCATTTAAAAATGTATGAAAACACACTTCCCTCAGAGTCCCTGGCTCTGTCCTCACCACCTCTCATGTATGTGCTCTGGGTGAATGAACTGGGAAGACATTTCCCCCGCCCCTCATACTCTTTCCTCATGCTTTCTACCACATTCCCAGTTAAGTCTATAATATTTAGAATGCAGCCCTGAACTCTCCCCTCCCTTCTGAGCTCTTGGGTTGTCTTTTCTGGTTCAGTGTATGGTGAATAGGCAAGACTGATGGTGATATTTCATAAAGTGGTAATGCTGTTGTATGTGACACGCCAGCTTCAACCTTCATTAATGAACAATTAATGCTCTAACAGCTACGTCAGCAACCATCGAGTGAATGCTTCCTGTGAGTCCAACAGTGCTGAGCACTGTGGTACTTTTATTTTTTAACATTCAAGGCAAACTCAGCTATACATTGTATTAGTCAGGGTTCTCTCGAGTCACAGAACTTATGGAATTGAGGGAATTTATTGTGATGACTTACAGTCTGTAGTACAACTAACCCAACAATGGTCAGCTGAGAATGGGAAGCCCAAGGATCTAATAGTTGCTCAGTCCAACGAGGCTAGTTGTTTCAGCTGGTCTCCTATAGAAGTAGATTCTAACAGATGTGCTGGTAAGTAAATGGAAGCAGGTGAAAAATAGTGAATCTTCCTTCTTCCAGTGACCATATGTAGGCCTCCAGCAGAAGGTATGGTCCAGAATAAACGTGTGTACCACTATGCCTGGATCTGGGACTTGCTTTATCCCAGGCTGACCTTGAACTCAGAGATCTCCTTGCCTCAGGCTCTGGGAATTAAAGGCGTGTTCTATCTTGCCTGGGCCTAAGTTTTTCATGGCCACTATCATGGCCTCAAGATTTCCATGTCAAGATCCAGTTCAGAAACTTGTGTCTTCCAGCCTCAAGATCTGGACCACAGGTGAGCCTTCCAATTCTGGACTGCAGTTCATTCCCGATATAGTCAAATTGACAACTAGCAATAGCCATTACATACATTATGTTTGCTGCGCAATTGAGAACACAGAGCTAGAGAAGTCAGTAACTTGCTTAAGGTCACATGCTAGTAAGAGACCCACTGACCCAAGCCAGCCATCATGATACCCAAGCTCTAACCACTGTCCTGTCAGCCTCCAGAATGATGAAAAGACCTTAGAATAAAACAAACAAAACAAAATGTTCTTTAAAAAGATAAAGATAATATGGGCAGTGGTGACATACGCCTTTAATCCCAGCACTTGGGAGGCAGGCAGGCGGATTTCTGAGTTTGAGGCTAGCCTGGTCTACAGAGTGAGTTCCAGGACAGCCAGGGCTACACAGAGAGACCCTGTCTCGAAAAAAACAAAAGTAAATAAATAAATAAAAATAACAAATCGAGGAAAGAAGTTAATTCCTCAGTCAGTATTTATTTTCTCTGTGTTGACCTATTATTTCTCTGCACTGGGCAAGAGGAAGCAAAGAAACTGAGGAGGAAAAGAAGGGAAGTTGGATGTGTAAACTATGCAGATGACAAGGACACAGCAAGGTCATTCAAAAACACAAGGATACAAATAAGGCTCGACACAGAGAGAATAGGAGCTAGCAATGCAGCCATCTAAAAAGTTAATGCTTGAGCCAGGCTTGGGGGTGGAGGGTGCATGTGACCACAGTGGGCACTGCCACAGGAACCAGTCTGCAGCCAGACTTGGCTACACAGTGAGTACCAGGCAGCTATGTGGCAAGACACTATCAAAAACAATAACTAAAAATGTAATTTAAAATATGTAGTTAAAGTATAAATATGTAATTAAAATATACTATCTAGAATCCAAGAGGCAGCTCAGTGGTGAGGCAGAAACTTAGCACACAGAAGGGCATAGGTTTGTTCTCTAGAATCCTCCAGCCAAAATAAAACAAAACAAAAAATTCTAATGTATTTACGTTAGCACCACTGACTTGGTGACGAACCATCAAAGATGCCTATCCACACACCCTCTTCGCTCAAGCTCAGAGCTAAGAGGAATACAGAAGTCCTCTGACAGGCAGGCAACAGCACAGAAGACTAACAGGGACAATCTGTCTATTTGACTGTTTCCTTAGAATACATTAGATGTTACGAGCCAAAAGAATATTTGTCTTTCCCAAGGTATTTTTGTTTGTTTGTTTTTGCTTACTGCCAACTTGCTCCAGGAGTTGAAGCAACTCCTGTGCAAGGGGAATTGAGTTCTCACAGGGTTCCGTTACTCTTTCCACTCTATCTGAGTGCCATTTGTGAAAAAGTGGAACCACAGTTCAGTTGTCATCTTTGACTACTATTAATACAGAACATTTAAAGAGGCAATATTTTCCATCTCATTGGACATTTGCAAAAACCCTACAGGTAAGTATTGTCCCTACTTTAGAATTAATAAGAAAAATAGGCTCATGGCATTTAATATATCTGCCCAAATTTATTTAGCATATGAAGAACAAAACTATTTATCTATTAGTTTTCAGAGGTATTGTTTATTAACACATTAAAATAGCTAGTAAGTTAATTTACTTATAATGAAAACATTTAATACCCTGAAATGTCTGCAGTTGGTGTAGATAACTTCCTATTAAAAATCTAGATAATAAAAAATGAATAATGAAAGTGATCTATGACCATATGATTGTGTTTTAGTACCTGTGATTGCCTAGTTCATACATCTGCACTAAAATAAATCATCCTCAATGTTATTAGTCATTACTTCAGACATACAGAGCCTATAATTTGCTCATCTATTTTTAAGTGATTAAGACATTTAAATTACATATCCGTACTATTACAAATAACTATAGTTTATGGAACACTTTTGGCATAGTTCACACGTCAACTAGACATCAAGTAAGACTACACAAAGTCACATTTGTTAGTTAGGCTTTCTGGTTTTATTCAGAACCTAATGCCATCATGACTTTACAGTCACCCGGGATGAACTGCCTTTCAGAATGCACATAATGAAGAGGACGCCCTCTTGTCCTCAAGTGCTGAAGACAAGCAAATCTCAAGTGGTTGTGCCGGATGAACGTCTCCACTGAAGCCTGACGAGACACACGCTAAGTGCAAACAGCTTTTCCCTCTTCATCCTAAATTGTCAATCATGTAAAATTCTGAACTTTTAAAAAGAAAGTGAATCAGTTTCTATACTAGCAAGAGTCTGCCTACGTCCTGGTAAGTCTGAAAATGTCAGCTTGTTTAAGTTAGTTTTGTACCCCTGGATACTGTTCCTTTCTTCCTTCAAAGAACAAAAATTTAGCAATAAAGTTAATAACCAAACTGGAGAATGAGAGATTGTCTTAGTTAGGGTTTTTACTGCTGTGATAAAACACCATGACCAAAAGCAACATGAAGCTTTATTTCATTGTATACTTCCAGGTTACAGACCACTGAAGGAAGCCAGGACAGAAACTCAAGCAGGGCAGAAACTGTGAGGGAAGAACTTACAAAGGCCGTGAAGGAATGCTGCTTATTGGTTTACTTCATGTGGCTTCCTCACACATCACTAGGACCACGAGTGCAGGGTTGGCAGTACCCACAGTAGGCAGGGCCCTTCCACAGGAATCATTAAGAAAATGTCCGACAGGTTTGCCTACAGGCAACCCGATGGAGGCCTTTCTCAATTGGGGTTCTTCCCAGATAACTCTAGATTGAGTCAAGTTAACACAAACAAACTAATAAGCAAACTCAGGACAATAGAGGAAGGTCTCTGTCTAGCGTGGGGGGATTCAGACAAGAGGGGAGCAATACAACAGTCATAGGTTGTTCAAAGAGTCAGCAATCCTGAGACATGAGAGAAGAGCAGTTTGCCAAAGAATAATCAAAGGCTGGCCAAGGTTCTCCAAACCACATCAACCACCAAGCACTAGCTACGCATCTGGAGGGACTAGATCACCCGAGACCTTCTCAGTCACAAACTTACTAACATCATCGTATTCCAAAAGGTAGGAGAATGCTAGAGATCATCAGTTGTCTATTGAGGGTTACTTAAGAACGATGGCATTGTGCAGTAGGCCAGGAGACAGCCACTGTGACAGGCTACAACAGGAAAGGAGAAGTTCAGCCTTAAAGACACATGGCAAAAGAAAGCACAGACCTCACTGAGTAGCTGCTAGGTTGATCTGTGGAAATTGGTGGAAACCAAGACAAAGTGGATGAAGGAGAGTCCAGGAAGACAGGGTCACAGAATAGAACAAGATAAAGGAATGTGAAAAGGAGAAAAGTATTTCCACTGGGAGAAAAAGCACTTGCACTAAAAACCACTCAATTAGACAAGAAAAATTAAAAAATACAAAAGATTCTCTGGCTTATTGTTATATAGCCTTAATCAAAATGTTGTAGACAAAGAACAATGGCTTTGTGAAGAACTATGATGTGTCAGTATTAGGGAGCTGAAAGGAAATGGATGTAAGGCAGAAATTTCCACCACTGTATCAAAAGGGGCATAAATGGTTTAGAGTTGATGCTTCAACAAGTGATGTAACCGTGTGATTAGGAAACAGGGAGATGAGTATTGGAAAATTCAACTTTTCAGTAACTGATCAAAAATAGAAAGCAAGGAGTTAAAAGAACTATTAAAATTTAGTACTGCATGCCTTTCAGCATTGTTTTAATTATACACCTGTTCACTGAAATTTAAGTTTAATAACTGAGGTAATAGCCAATATCTAACATGAGCAGTTCTGAAACTGTGTTACCGCAGATAGGGATAAAAGCTATGGATAAAGGCTGTATCTATGCTGCCGATCCTATTTTCATGAAGAAACGAAACCAAGATGCTATTTTTATGTAGTGAAATTGCAGGGAGTCCATCTTTGTCACTATTTCTCATTTTCTGCCATAATCACATCTAACATTTTTATAAGCAGAAAACTGAAAACGGCCCCTATGAAAGTAAGCTGAAGAAAAGGAGTGAGCTAGAAACCCAGCTGCTTAAGAAGAGCTGGAAAGAGAGAGGCCTACGTCCTAATGGGCAAGGGACAAAGGGAAGACTCACCAGGGAGGGCGTGGTCTGAGGGCCGTGGCTAGAGGTCTTGTTCAGAGATCAATTAATAGGTCTTCGGAAACTCTCAGGTAGGTAGGAGGTGCAGGGCTGAGCCTGGAGAGCGGGCCCGAAGTGGGGGAAGCTGAAGGATCTTTAGCAGAGGAGAGAGACCAAGGGGCCAGGACAATTCTCTGAAGGAAGACTACTGATGTTACAATCTGTGGAGACAGGAGGTGTTTAGAAGAATCCAACAGAGAAAAAGTAACTAGGGATAATGATTTTCAACTTGTTTGCTTTTGTTTTTGATTTTTTTTTAAAGACTAATTTGACATAAGCATAGTTTGGGAGAGAGTGTGAAAGCTTTGTAATTCAGAATTCTTCATTTAGTCCTTTGAGCAGGTCTGTTTGGTTGGGCTTCTGAAACAATGGCCAGATGCTGCCAGTAGAATTCCAACAGAAGCACCTCTTCTGCATTACTGAAAGGAATACACTTTAAAAATATTTTTAGAGTTAAGACACAATGGTGTTGTTTCTGTTCTAGGGAATTTTTTTTGAAATAAGAATTCAGTCAGTATACAAGAAGTATAAAAGTGACTCGGGGTTGAACCGGTTCGTGAGAAAACCAGTGTAAGACAGAACCCGGCACACTTGCTGGGCCCTGTGAGCATGCTGGCCTGCTCTGGACAACCGAGGCCAGGCAGGCAGGCAGTGACTCTTACGTGGCAGAGAACTGAACCATTAAGAGGGAAAACTACAAAGTTCAGCAAGGAGACTTCTGAGCAGAGGTGAGGGGCAGCGCCCCGGCATGCACAAAGCCAGGGGATGCCATCTTCAATGCTGTAAAATCCAAAGAAAGAAAATGCTGGAAAGAACCTCAGAGACCTGAGGGAGAGGAGAAAATGAATTAAAATCTATGAGCCTCATCAAAGGGAAAGAGGGGAAAAGAAAAAAAAAAAAAAAAAAGAAAGGATGATTTTGAAAGTACGCTCAATGGGTAAGCTTTCCAGGACACATACTCAGAACATGCAGCCAGCTCTAAAGTCTACATGAGACCTATAGAACCTACCAGAAAAGTGAGCAAAAGCCATGAGAAAAATACGTCCAGAAGAGGATACCCAAAAGTAGATAACTAGCAGGTGAAGAGATGTTAGACTTCATCAACAACCAAGATGATCCATAAAAGAACTGAGCCCATTTCACCTGGCGGACTGGCCTGACACAGGAGCACCCAGACAAGGCTCTCTCTGGAGGGCCCAGGAGATGCTCACATGGACTTAGAGTGTGCAAGCTCTATGAGCAGTGCATTTCCAATGGAACTGTCACATGGGTACCAAGGAGACAAGCGGCCTTGATGGTGGGATGTGGAAGCAATCTCAACATCCCTGACAGAACTGATGGAAAGATAAAACGGTCTATCTGAGGAAACTGAACTGTGGTCAGAAACAGCAAGTTAATGTGGACACAGAAGCTCAGATGAGTTCTTAAACTAAACCGATGAGTGGCAAGCCTTTACTGACTGAAAATGCTGACTATGTAATAATTTACATATTANTGGTGGGATGTGGAAGCAATCTCAACATCCCTGACAGAACTGATGGAAAGATAAAACGGTCTATCTGAGGAAACTGAACTGTGGTCAGAAACAGCAAGTTAATGTGGACACAGAAGCTCAGATGAGTTCTTAAACTAAACCGATGAGTGGCAAGCCTTTACTGACTGAAAATGCTGACTATGTAATAATTTACATATTATGAAATACATCCAAGAGTACATACTACTTCGGAAATGAAGACATTACTGATCATTCTAAAAACGTGCTCAATGTGAGAATATACTCATCCGAGAATATACACTACAAAGGAAAACACTGAGCACGTGAGAGCAAGCACCTCCAGCGATACGGGCAGATGCAGGCAGATGCGGGAACCACAAAGAAAGGAGTTAATAGAGGACACACCCCCATGGCCCTCACAAAGGGCCAAGAGAGCTGTGAAATAACACTTCCTCAAGTCCAACCACACTGTCTACAAATACAGCCAGCAACTCGAACAGAGGAGGGAGAAGCAGACAGGAGACAGGCTGAAGCTCGTGTTCCCAAGGAAGCTTCCACAGATGCTGGAACCCAATCCCCACATGTCACTTCTTCAGAGAAACGCCTCCTTACCCCAACTTGCTGTTTCCCATCCCGAAACTTCCCCTAGCTGACAAACCAGCTTTTCTTGCCACATAAAGTCCAAAACACATTTTTTAAAAATAGCTTTAGAAGTAGAAATTGTTAGACTTTCTGTAAGTATGAGAGATATTCACCATCTTCACTTCGGCATCTTCTAACTCACAAAAGTCTAGTACGTGTGATTTTTCTTGTAGATTTTATATTTGTTTTCTCTCTAAAAGCTTGGAGCTCAGTTCTATGCCTCTAGGGTCAGATGCGTACCAAGCACAGCCTCAGAGGGCCATCTAAAATCCCCATTCATCAGCATGACCACATTTGTTCCCATTTGTTCCGCTGGCCCAGGAACTGTTCATAATCTAAACATACACATTTTGGCTACAAGCACCCTAATTTCACCCTTCACAAAACTCTAGGTAGATGCCATCTGTTACCAAAAATCTACACATCTTAAAGCTGGATGAAAACATTCAAGTAAATGCTACTGTTCGATCGAGCATTTCTAATCTCTTTTTAAAAGATCATCTTAGAAGACTTCTCTATTCTCTTACTAATGACTTGGGTTGAGAGGAGGGCTCTTCATATTGGTGTCTTCTCAAGACGTGGGGGGAGGTGAGCAGAAGGGCTATGCTCAGTGTTGCTGTGGATCTGTCAGAAGAAGGGAAGTCAGGACAGCAGTCCAAAGTACCTGTACCCTATGACCTTCTTATCTTACTTAAGTTTTGGAATTTAAAACATGTATACCTTATTTAAAGGATCCAAATGACAGGAAAAAAAATTTTAAACCACACCAATCAAATGGGGCTAAAGTTCAGCAGATGAGTACCATTTAGTACCTGATATTCTGATGATGAAAAGATGAAGTAGCTGGTGAGATGGCTCAGCGGGTAAGAGCACCCGACTGCTCTTCCAAAGGTCCTAAATTCAAATCCCAGCAACCACATGGTGGCTCACAACCATCTGTAATGAGATCTGACTCCCTCTTCTGGAGTGTCTGAAGACAGCTACAATGTACTTACATATAATAAATAAGTAAATCTTAAAAAAAAAAAAAAGCCGGGAAGTGGTAGCGCACGCCTTTAATCCCAGCACTTGGGAGGCAGAGGCAGGCAGATTTCTGAGTTCGAGGCCAGCCTGGTCTACAAAGTGAGTTCCAGGACAGCCAGAGCTACACAGAGAAACCCTGTCTCGAAAAACAACAACAACAACAAAGATGAAGTAATCTTTGGACCAGTGTGTGAAGGACCTCAGCAAACCCACCCGTCTGCATCAAGCTAAGATAGATGCGGGCAGAAGAGTTTTGGGAAGAGTCTGCATTAATATTCTGTGTGCACTGTTAGATACCTAGAGCGTCTCAGAGCATAGCGGATGGTTGCAGGTGTCATGCCAGCCCCACAGGAAGCAGTGACTTTCCTCCAGCAGAATACTGGAAAGGACTCAGTGACAGGTTTTAGATTTAGAAATCTCTTAATTGGTAGGGACAAAATTCAAAATGTTAAAGATACTACAACTTCATAAGGATAAAACTCTGGGAGCTTATCATTAATACTATCTTTCAAAAAAGCAGCCCTGGTGTGCTGACACCAGGAAAATGCTATCAGAATGCTTTAAATGTTACATAAATCATATTATATTGACAGCATGTGGTTTCTGAGAAAGGGAGAATACTGTAGTATGTAAATGGTTTTAGTTTTTCATTTGAAATAAAACTGCTTATCAAATATGAAACAGTAAGTTCCTACAAGGAGTGAATGTAAAGCTTTGTCAAAATTCTCAACTTCAACTCCATTCATGATAGACATGCGCAATAATGTCTGAGAGAGATGTAGGTCCTCTGGCAGCCAGACATGAAGACAAGCCTGCCCCCAAAGACCCTCAGCCTCACTCATCCATTCCTAGTCACTTCCACACATGCCCTGGACAGCTCTTCTTTGAGCCCTAGCGGCCTTCCCTCCTCCTCTCCTTGACTGACTGCTTCGGGGAGGGACTCTAAGATCCTGTGTCAGAAAACCATTAATAAACATGGCTAACACTGATTAGAACTGACATATACCAAAGGCTGGCAATGCTGTTATTTCAAATGGTGCACCATCCCACTAAGGACATTCTAACCACCAGAAGAAAGGATAGGTGTAGCTCAGTGGAAGAGTACATGTCTAGAGAGCCAGAAGGCTGGATCCCAGCATCCCCAAGCCATAGCGAAATCACGGGTAAATGCAAGTGATCATCAAGGGAAAGAATTCCAAAGCATCCTAGGAGGCGGGGCCCTGGAACTGCCTACAGTATTCTGGAGAAAAGGACACTTGGATATAACTGAGACAGTATATAAATTAAATGTTGGTGATCCTCTCTTGTGGGTGCTTCTCCACACAATTTAGGAGTGGCAGGATATTGGTGATATGATAACAAGGGACGGGCACATGAGATACACACAAGTGTGGATTGGCATACACACACACACAAGTGAACAGGGAGCCAATGTTTCCCTTAGAACAACTTAAGGAAATGGGTAAGAATAAATAATCATTGTGAAGAAAATGGTAGCATGGTGGTTTGAAGATAATGCTCCTCCCCGCCCCACCCCTGCCCCCAGCAGGCTCACAGATTTAAATGCTTGGGTGGGCTGGTGGAGCAGTTTGGGAAGAATTCTTTAGTCTTGCCTTGTTGGAGGAGGTATGTCACTGGGGGTGGACTAGATCTGAGAGCTGCCTGCCTGTCACTGTCTCTCTCAGATGAGATGTTAGTCCAGTAGAGATAAAGCTGTCTGAGTGTGCTGAAGGAGAGGATGCTAGGAGCACACAACAGCCTCAACAAACCTTTGTTCAACTTTCCCAAAACCCATCCCCCATCAGTTTTTATAGTGTCTCATTAAAAGTGTTAAATTTAAGTTTAGTAAATGTGGTATAGAGCTTGGGTCACACAATGCTTAGACATAAGTTAGCAGATAGCAAAGGCAAATTCTTAGGTAAAGAGAATGTGACTTTACATCTAATATTAGCACCACTGTATTTACTTCACAAGACAGAGAAACCCGCCCGCCGAGTCTTTGTTTTCTGCTCACTAGCTCACTGGATACAAAGGATACACAACCATCCTGTACAGTACGAGAACAGAACCACCCCATGGTGACTTAAACAACTATGTAAACATTATGTCTATCAAGCTCAAACTTTAACTTCATTTACTGTATACACAGGGCACCTCCCTCACTTAGTGCAATCTCAGCCAACCAGATGTTCTTATAGAAGGAAATTAAGTTTCGGTTCTGAATCAGTGTATTCACTAGCTGCAAGATTGCAATCCACTGCCTTTCATATATTAAACATTATGATTATAATATTAGCTCCTTCCAAAGGATATGGTGAAGGCAGCTAGTAGATAAAAAGATACACGGAATGGCTGTACAGGGCACACACTTGTGCTTTTAAAAATAGTCTTGTGTCCACTCAAAACACTATTCAGGGTCTTAGGAATCCGCTTTGTCAGATGCAGTTGTTTCTGTCACACAAACTACAAAGCTGGTGTGAAAACCATGACTGCAGGTAGAATCTTAACATGACAAACGCCAGGTTCTGGCCTTTTACTCTGGCCTCTCTGTCCACCATCTGTAAATCTTACATGAGTGTGCTGACTTCACATGCTTCCTAAGGACTGAAAGGAAAAATGAAGTGATATGGGAAATGTATTATGTTGAAATGTCTGAAAAAGGCATTCTCTACATGCACAGCTATTTATTCAGTCCAGGATGACTAACAATGGATTGACATGTTTGACTATTTGCAATCCAACTAGATGGACCTCATCAGTATCATATTCATACTGATCAGTATCCGGAGCACAATGGAAGGATGCTATTCTATGCTGTACAACAAGGGCCTGCTGCCGGTGACACACATTAGTCTAGCTTCCAAGTAGCTTTCTAGACTGCTTTCCATATTTGGTTGCCATGGCACCGGCTCTAGTTTATCATGCTGTATTTATCCACTCTCCATCTCACAGTTTAGGAAGAGCTGGATTTGAGACAAGGGTCGATCTGTTCCAAACACCTCCCTCTCATGTATGTCAGTCACTTGACCCCTCAGATAACTGAACTGAAAGCTGTGCGGAGATCTGCTCCATAACTTAGGGAGCTCACAACCCTTCAAAGCTTGGGTCTTTATTCTTTAGCTTCACCTAAACCTCAGAATCACACTGTCATTAATTAGCCTTCAAAAAAAATTGATTTAATATAGCAGAAAACAGTTGAAAATCCTGTACTTTACTGTAATCTATTACTGCAATAATAATTTTATGGGAAAAATTCTACTTTGTATGAAACAATATTTTTGTGCTTTATATAATTTAATAGATTTTTCTCATAGCTACATACATTTAAATAGAAAAAAAACTAGTTTTAATTATGACCACAAAACCAGGAAGTTAAAAATTAGACTATAAAGGTGTCTTCAAAATAATTTTACTGTGATTGTAAGTTACATAATATAATAATCCAATTCTTATCAAATATCACTTGGGTAATTCTTTCATTTGAACTCCATTATCCCACTACTGCAGACTACAAAGGCTTAAATAATAATATTCAAGGTGGTCAAAACAAGGGCGTACACTTGCTCTAATAAAAAATACTTCCACTATCAATTAAAGCAACAACTCATTACAGCACAACCTTAATTGAGTTACATATGCCAATGTACTTTATATTACTGACGTAAGGATGATGCCATTGAACCTCAGTAACACCAACTCCTGAGTCTCTCATTAGAACAAAGTAACGAACACAAATGTCTGCAAATGAAAGGTTTTCCAATAGCAAAACCTAAAATGTACATGTAAATTTCAGACTGCTTCCTCTTTTTAAGTTAACAATACACTAAATGTTTAGGTAGTTTGCCTACAAAACTTGTCTCAAGCTACCTGTGGTGGTGCTGACCAATAGCCCTAGCCCTCAGTGGGAAGAGAGGGAGGAAGGCCCAGACACAAGCCGGTCACAGCCTGGGCTGCGTGGCATGCCAAAGCCCACGAGAGCTCCAGAGCAAAGACATCTCAAAGACAGACAAACAAGATGTCTGGTGTGTAAGCCTAGTAACGGACTGCAGCCATTTGTTTCCATTGATTCAGCAGACAGACACTGGCAGCAGAGACATGTCGGATGCCCCTAACTGAGCTCTAAAAATGCAACCACACAGTTCCTCCATGGAACTTAATCTTATACACAGACTTCAGAGGTCTATAAACAAACTGGAAATTATGAACAGTGGTATTTGACTGCAGCGCTAAGCACAGGAGACTGAAATGCAGGGCTATCCACTTCCACGCTCTGTACCCCTGGGTGACTTACTTCTGTGGTTCTGTGTCAACATGATTAGTAACACTTGGGTCATAGGGCTGTTATAGTTAATTAATTCACATAAAATATGTGGGATAGTGCCTAGTACCTAGTAAGTGTTCACTGAACAATGGCTATTGTTTTATAAGAGAAAGTGTAATTCAAGGTGGGCTGCGATTTTAGAACCTCTAGTCACAGAGAAAGGTGCCTTACATGGGGGTGATAAAGGTCATGGTTGGCAGCCCTGAGCCACTTAGGTCTCTCCTTTTCCTTTTTTTTTAAGATCTGGCATTTGGAGGGAGGTGAGGTAGACAGAAGCCTAACCCAGTACTAGGGTGGTCTTATGTTCTCCATAGCCACCAGGAGAATGGTCACTAATGCACGCTCATTCTTCTGACAAGTACCTATGGGCTGGCTGGTACCCTGCAGACCGACAGTCTTAGTGTTCACAGAATCAGGCAATCTGTTCACCACCAAACCACATCTCTAAAGAACTCATGGCTTCTTACCTACTTACAAGAACAGAGAATCTATTTATTACAATGTATAAAACTAAAGCTATCACCATCTCTAGCCTCAGGGAGCACACCAGGTCTCATCCTCACTGTAAGAAAGGTACATGTGCGAAAGGGAGCCTGGCACTTACTATCAGAAGTTTGGAGTGTGCAGAATTAGAAGCAACCCCTAAGACTGCGCCTACCAACAATAATGAGAAGCCATGAGCATTCTTTTTTTTTTTTTTTTAAGATTTATTTATTATTAAGTACACTGTAGCTGTCTTCAGATGCACCAGAAGAGGGCATCAGATCTCATTATGGATGGTTGTGAGCCACCATGTGGTTGCTGGGATTTGAACTCAGGACCTTCAGAAGAGCAGTAGGTGCTCTTAACCGCTGAGCCATCTCTCCAACCCCTGCATTCTTAAGCTTACCAGCTGAGAGCGGCAATGGGCACCTGTCCAGCCCAGCACCATCTGAGTTCTCTGAGACAAGCAGGTTTGATGCAGATTGGCTCAGGGTCAAAAGGCTACCTCCTACATTGCTTACTTTCAATGTCTGTAGTTTCACTCTACAAAATGTCTGCAGATTCACTATGCAAATTTGTCAGCTGGGCTGGCAGTTAAATAGGTAATCAAACAGTTGGAAAAACAGAAATGTCAACAATGATTTTCACTGATAATTTTTAAAATATTAGGCAAACTACTAAAAACCAATACCTTTCAAATCACCTGTTCTCTCTTGATATAAACTGTGTATTTAAATGCAACAGAGAGCAACCCCACACTCATTTGGTTTTAATAAGATGTGAGAGCCTGGAGGAGGTGATTCGTGGCTTGGGAGGCAGAGGAAGGTGGAACTCTGTGAGTCCAAGGCCAGACAGATCTATAGATCTACATAGTGAGTGAGCTCTAGGATAGTTCGGGACATGGGGGGAGGGAGAAAGTGGGGGGGGAGAATATGAATGAATATGAATCATCTTTGGATAACAAAAAAACTTTACATTGCAAATGACCCTAAGAACTGTTATAGTTCTACAGGGCTAGACACCCTACTCAGTCTAGCATGCTCCATGCCCTGAACTCAACCCCTGAAACAGAAGAAAGTAAGAAGATGATAAAGAGGAGTTGAAAGAAGACTGCTACAAATATCAAAGTAGACAGGTGAAGAGAGCATGAACAGGAATGTGCTATTCTCACAGATGTACTGGAATCAGGCTTAGAGTTTCCATTGCTGTGAGGAGACACCAAGGCAACTCTTATAAAGGTTTAACTGTGGCTGGCTTACAGGCTCAGAGGTTCAGTCCATTACCATCATGTCAGGAAGCATGGCAGCATCCAAGCAGCCACGGTGCTGGAGAGCCAAGAGTTGTTCTACATTTTGATCCGCAGGCAGAAGACTGTGTGTCATACTGGGCGTGGCTTGAGCATAGGAGACCTCAAAGCTCACCCACACAGTGACAAACTTCCTCCAACAAGGCCACACCTTCTAATAGTGCGATTCCCTATGGGCCAAGCATTCAAACACATGAGTTTGGGGGGCGGGCAATACCTATTCAAACCACCACAGTATCCAAAAATGGGCCCTTTCTCAAATGTTTTTATTTCATATTAAAAGGCTCTGCAAAAACTAAGGTTTGTTTTTAAGGATGGCAGTGTTGGCAAACACCTTTAATCCCAGAACTCTTTTGTCAGAGGCAGGTGGGTCTCTGGGTTTGAGGCCAACCTGGTCTACTGTGTGATAGCTAAGGCTACACAGAGAAACCCTTAAAAGTATAAAACTTGAGAATAATAAGTCTTGGTCAGCCCTGTGGGAGACTCCTGCACTGCCAGAACACATACTCATGCTGCTGGGCCACCCAATATGGCTCCTGAGCACTTAACATGCTGCTCCTGGCCACAAGGAAAAAGGCTGGCTGGCTGGTGGCTATCTATCTATCTATCTATCTATCTATCTATCTATCTATCTAGTTTTAATTTACTTTTAAAAAGAAGTTTTATTTATATGTGGTTTGTGGCTGTGAATGTGGGTGCCCAGCAAGACCAGGAGTGAACACCAGAAGCTGTAGAGCTATAAGTTACAGACAACCGAGTCACCCAACATGGATGCTGAGAAACCAAAGAGCTGCTTGTAACAGCTGAGCTAGCTCTCAGGCCCAAGCTCTATTTTAATTTAAACATTTGACTGTGATATCCTAGATAGTACAGATACTTTAAGTGACAGGCCATAGTTAACAACTCTATAAACTTTACTGATATTACTCTAAGTGGGATATTAAAAAATATGAGAAACATTAACAGCAATGTTTTAAAATCTGACACCAGAGCTATCAGCTAATCTGGCTCTATCACACCAATACATATGGATGAACAATGTTTGTTTGCAAAACCAATTTTGTTGTCTTTATGCTCTATGTGGCAGTTAATTCTCTACATATATCTTACTTATATTATTCTTTAGTCCTACAAATTTTTCTTTCCAAAATAATCTTGGTGCTTATGACAATACTTGAAATAAGCCAGTTAAAAATGAGCAAAGAATTTGAATATATCTTCCCTAAAGGAAAAAAGATAGTCACGTCTTTAGTCATTAGGGGAACATGAAGGGAAACCGCAATGAGCTATCACTTAATGCCATTAGCAAAGCTCTAATCAAAGACAGACAATTAGGTGTGTGAGGAGGGAGAGGACCCTAACTTTCAGACTTTGCTGCTGTTAAAGCAAATCTGTGAAATGGCTTTGAAACAATTTGGGAGTTCCTCAAAGTTACAGTTACCATATGAGCCAACTACTCCTCTAGCTCTTTGTCCATAAAAAACCTGAATACATTTTTCACGAGAAACATATACAAATGTTCAGGACGCCACTACTCATGATAGCCCCAGACCAGAACAACACAAAGACACAAGCTGATGATCAAGGGGCACAGCTGTGCAACGGCATAACCAGGAATGGAATGCAGATTTTCAGTAACACCTAGGAACCTTGAAACACTGCTAAAAGCAGCCAGCCATTGCCGTGGTGGCCTACATCTTTAGTTCCAGCACCCAGGAGGTAGAAGCAGCCTGGTCTACAGTGAATTCCAGGACAGCCAGGACTACTGAGAGACTGCCTCAAAAGACAAACAAACAAAATAATAAACAAAAAGAAGCCAGATTCAAAGGATAATATGCCATGTAACTGTGTATATGAAATGTCTAAAATAAGCAAACCCACAGGACTAGTAGAAGGCCAGGGGCCGAGAGGAAAATAGGAATCTGCTGAGTGGGTGCATTCTGCAATTACATAGGGATGAGGACCACACAACTTTGTGAATAAACTGAAACCACTGAACTACATTTAAAAGGGTGGATTTGGGAATAAGTGGATATATGTTGACTGTACAGAGAATTTCTTGAGATTATCCCTTGAAAGAAACACTAGCTGTTTTAACAAATGGTTTTTCTGTGAATGGATATATCTAAAACCAAAAGTTCTGTTCAGGGAGGGACTTTTTCAGTTAATTATTACTTGAAACTTAGCATAGAAGAGCCATGTGTCAGAGTGAGCTGGCACTTGCTTAAGTACAGACAAGGGCAGCTGTGTGGCCGAACAGGCCTGTACTCTGCCCTTCTGTGAGGCCAGCTCAGAGCAGGAGCTCGTGAGGGCCCAGGCTACCCGTGAGATCTGCACAATCAATGATGTAATCATGAAAAAATAAATTTCTCTTATAGAAGCAACAAATAAGACTGAAGGATGGGCCGGGCGATGGGGGCGCACACCTTTAATCCCAGCACTTGGGAGGCAGAGGCAGGCCTCTGGGTTGGAGACCAGCCTGGTCTACAGAGTGACCAGGACAGCCGGGACTACACAGAGAAACCCTGTTTTGAAAAACAAAACAAAACAAAAATAAAAACAAAACAAAACAAACAAAAAAAGAAAAATGTTTGCTTGTCTGTGTCAGACTTTTTGTTTTGTTTTTCCCGATAGTTTCTCTCTGCCCTCACTATCCTGGAACTTCCTCTGTACACCAGGCTGGCCTTGAACCCAGAGATCTGTCAACCTCTGCCTCCCCAGTGCCCAGTGAAATTTAGAGACTTTTAATCATGACCATCAAAGACATGGAATACACCTGTAGAAATGGGTCAGCGGGCAAGCATGAATGAGAACCTGATTTTGCATTCTCAGCACTCACAAAAAAGCTGGGTGGTCACTAGTGTCAGTAACCCCAAGGAAGAGGAGGGCAGAGCCAAGCACATCCCTGAAGCTCACTGGCCAGACAGGTCAGATACTGGGTGAGCTCCAGGCTCATGGGAGCCTGTCTCAAAAAGAAGGACAGAAGGGTGGCTCAGTCCTCAGGTCCTCTGTTCAGATCCCAACAACTGTGTCAGGCGGCTGGCTCAAAGCCCTGTAACTCCAGCCATCAGAAACCCATGTCCTTTTCTGGCCTCTAGAGGGACAGGCACATGCACATCACACACACATACAACATTTGTACATTACACAAACATGCACACATACAAACACACACCCACATCACACAAACGCATATAACTAATAGCAAAAAGAAAAAGAGTAGCCATGATAGAGGCAAACGTCAGCATGTTCTCTGAATCACCTCATCTCATACATGCACATGTACACATGCATACACCACACACAAGTACACAGAAGACATTTGTGTGGTGGGTTAATGATGCTTTTTCCCCCTTAATATAGTTGTTATTAGATATACTCCTTTCCAAATTGATAAAGACATGAATCTCACTTGGGGTATGGAAATGACAATCTGGTTATAGATGCTTAATAGGAATAGATCAAGGGAAAAAATGAAAATTTAAAAATATGCTGCACTAAGAATATTTAAATTGCTAGACAGCTAAAAAGGGGGCAGGGGAAAGTGTTGAGTAGTTCCTACTAACGGAAAATAAAAATAATGGAAACTTCCTGGAGAATGAGGGTTTGGCAGCCCAACCTAAGAAAGGAATGGGAACATGTCCCGGCCATGACCTAGGGGCGGTGGGACCTCCTCAGTACTGAGGAGGGCGGTGACCAGAGGGAATCAACCACAGCCGATGCCTCCCACAGCTAAAAGCCTGTGTTTACAGAGGAACGTGTGTGCAGCACACCCAGGACACAATGAGCATGATAACCTAACTTCAGAGATCTTAGGCAACTGTGCAGAAGCCTCAAATGATGACACATATTTTCACGGGCATTACCTCAGTCAGCGCTATACTTTCCCAAGTTTGCAAAACTCTAAAAACTCAATGGTTAATGTCACCAATGTTACTTACCCTCAAATTATTCAAATGTAGTTGTAAATATTAAAAAAAAATGTTTACATAATTCACATTTTAGTCATGCTGACGATGCAGGTAAAATATCAGTAATACCCTATCAAGATATGTAGAAAATATCAGTACTACCCTATCAAGATATGTAGAAAATTATTTTTAATAGAGAAAGAATGAGCAAGCCAGTGGCCAGGCTGGATGCTGGGCAGGAGGTGGGCGGCAGGGGACGGGCCTGCTGATGACCCATTTATCTTGAATTAGCACAGCGCTGCTAAGGCATGCTAATGGCTTTCAGCACGGGGAACTTAAAGACGCTGCACATCGCTGGCAGAGTCCTCTGAGAGTCAAAAGCACAGTATGTCACCTGCTTTTGAATATTTTACATCATAACTCACTAGACAGAGGAGACAAAAATCAACCTAAAGTGATTATTTTTAAGATTCTAAAGTAATTTTTTCAGTTATTTCCTAATTAAAAAAACAATCTAGATGATGATGGTATCATCCAGAAGAAAGTGAAATTCTTATTGTATAACCTCATATCTTGTAACTAACATATAGTTAGTTTTAAGCTTTGGACCACACCCTAAAAAAAATAAAACTGCCAGTGTACCGCTCTCCAAGGTTCC
The DNA here is from genome assembly GCA_902729485.2 of Mus minutoides. Taxonomy (NCBI): domain Eukaryota; kingdom Metazoa; phylum Chordata; class Mammalia; order Rodentia; family Muridae; genus Mus; species Mus minutoides. Next base: position 1,239,455 of record LR749739.1, read on the forward strand.
CAATCTGCGTGGACTGAAGTTCCCTTTAGAACACTGAGCTGAGGTAAATGACCTTGCCTCTTACGTATTAGTTACAAATGAGTAACCCTACACTTGGCAGTTTATTTGCGCCCCACAAGGGTCTCTGCAGGTGAGCAAAGGTGAGGCCTTCCCTCAGGGATTTCTACAGATCCTATGTGTCTGTCTGTCCCTTCATTAATTCATTGTGTGTTGCAGCACCTATGTAGTGGTCAGAGGCCCACTGACAGGAGTTAGTGCTTCCTTCTACCCTGTGGGTCCTGGGAATCAAACTCAGGTGGTCAGGTTTGGTGGCAGGCACCTTAACCAACTCAACCATCTTGCCAGGTCCCTAATTTAGCAGGTTTTGAAATGGTAACTGTTCCTAGGAAATTGGACCTCTGTCTAGTACCAGCTAGACCACAGAATTTCAGGGACCCTACCTTAACCTGTGACTTTGCTCCTGTGGCCTCTACAGCTGGCCTCCCAAGAATCAAGCCATAGTTCAGTTTGGTACTGTAGGAGCTAGTCAGTCAGTCTGTCTGTCTGTCTTTCTTTCTTTCTTTCTTTCTTTTTTTTTTTTTTTTGGTTTTTCAAGACAGGGTTTCTCTGTATAGCCCTGGCTGTCCTGGAACTCATTTTGTAGACAAGGTTGGCCTGGAACTCAGAAATCTGCCTGCCTCTGCCTCCCAAGTGCTGGGATTAAAGGCGGGCACCACCACACCCGGCTTGGTATTTCTTGCTACAACGAATTAGCACACTTCCTTTTGGATGAGTTTTTCCTTATTTGTAAAAGCTATACATCCCTCCAAGTGGGCTAGCCTACCTCTTGGGCTTGGGGGTGAAGCCTGAGAGTGAAATGTGTTCCCATCTAGATTAGCTGATGGACAGACAGCACGTTGCTGGACACATTCATTCTGGACCCACCACTGGGAGAAAGTTTCCATTGGCCTTGAAACACCTGGGACTAAACTACTCACTACTGTCAGAAAACTTTCCTCCTTGACCCCAGCATTGACAGAGACATATTATAAATTTCAAGCTTATCCAATGCATTAGCTCCTTATTTATCTTACCCATCAGGCATAGGGCCATGCAAGAAGACATTGACTTGGGACATATTTTGCTCAAACTGTAAGCTGCAAGGTTCAGACTTCAGAGCTATGGAAAGGTGGTCACTACTTCGAGGGACTAACTAGAGCACAATTATTGATCATGCTTTACTTGGATATAATGCCGAATAGAAAACAAGTGCCTTTATTCTCAATTTGTTCCTACTCACTAACAAGTGCAGTTTAGTTGCCTAGGAAGAAAAGCTCAAACTATAGCAAAACTTAGTGATACAGCGCTTGACAACTATACAGACCCAGACAGTGTGAATTTATAGATAAAATATTTATATATAGTCTAAGTGACCTGACACACTCGAGACTTCTTTCCTTGAAGAAGGGAAGGTGTGGCTGGGTGGCCTGTGTGAGTCCACTCTCCCCGCAATGTAATCAACACCTCATTTCAGAGGGCCACGTTGCATCCCCCTGAGACTGCCATGGCGGGCAGCACAGTCAGACCCTTTTCCTTCTCCCAGTCCAACTCTGAGACGTAACAGCATTCTTGAAGCAGCCAGCTGCTGGCCCGCATCCACAGAGGACAAAGTCTGACTCCTGTAGTTTCCCCTCAGCGGTCTCTTCTGTGGAACCTCTAAGGGTTCACTTTGCCCACTGTCTCCTTAGCTTCCCCTCAGCGGTCTCTTCTGTGGAGCCTCTAAGGGTTCACTTTGCCCACTGTCTCCTTAGGTTACCTGCTCACACTGGCTTGCTGACACATCAGCGCATACTAGAGAGATGCTATGGGACTAAGGCTAGCATCTTAAATGAACAGAAAAGATTTTCCTAGATCAGGAGATGCTATGGGACTAAGGCTGGCATCTTAAATAAACAGAAAAGATTTTTCCTAGATCAGGGCATTTCATCAAGAGTTCAAAGCCACAGCAAGATTCAGTCTCAAAAAGAAACAAACAACAAAAACAGTAAAAGGATTTTAAGTCCAAAGCAGTCTTTTGAATGTTGTGATATCAAGCAGAAGGCCTGAGTTCAGGATAATCATTTGATTCCTAATATATTAAACACTCATGTCACTGGGCACATAACTGTTCACTGTTTGCAAAAGATGTGTTTTAAATATGAAAAATACTGTGTACAGGCTGTGATGGCACGCACATTTAATACCAGTACGCAGGAGGAACAGCAAGTAGATCTCTGTGAACTGAAAGCCAGCCTGCTCTACAGAGTGAGTTCCAGGCCAGCCAGGGATATGAAGAGAGACCCTATCTTGAAAGAAGAAAGAATTGGAGAAAAGAAGGAAGGAAAAAGAATTGTTACTCCATTTTAAAAATGGTTTTAATACTGGATTCTATAAAATTTGTGTATTGAATTTATGGGGGTTTTGTTTTTCAATCTTTTCTTCAAAATTTAAAAATGAAAAAAGAATCCACATACCTAAACTTTAAAATTAAGTATAAAAGGCTCAGTTGTTGAAAGCACTGACTGCTCTTCCAGAGGTCCTGAGTTCAATTCCCAGCAACCACATGGTGGCCCACAACCCTCTGTATCGGAATCCAATGCCCTCTTCTGATATGTCTAAAGACAGTTACAGTATACTCATACAAAATAAATACATAAATCTTTATAAAATTTTGGTATAAAAATTATTCAATGAAATGAGAGAAACAGGGGCTAGAGAGATGGCTCAGTGATTTAGTTCTTTCTGCTCTTTTAGAAAACTCATGTTTGGTCCACAGGACCCATATCAGACAAATCAAAACTGCTTGTCACTCCAGAGATCCTGTACTCTCTTAAAGACTCTACTGGCACCCTCAGTCTTGTGGCAAATATTCACAAACACACACACACACACACACACACACACACACACACACACACACACACACACACATTTTACATAAAAGAATTCAATAAAATGAAATGCCAGAAAGTACTGTCAAGATCAGTAGGACATCCTTACAGAGTAGACCAGGACATTAACATGGTAACTGGCTAGGGATTCAGGTTCAGCTGAGGTACCCACTGTTTTTCAACTTTAGGACTGGAAACTGAGGAACTCGATGATACAATGAGATGAGCAGCCAAGACTACAAAGGAAAACAACATGACAGCCATCATTTCCTGCCACTCAACCTAAAGCTGTAACCTAAGGCAAGGGCAGCACTGGAGTAGCAAACCAGTGAGTTTGAGGAGGAGAAATGTGCTCTTTGGAGAGCAACCTGGCAATCACCGGGGACCCAGCTGACCAAACACACGGCGCCTACAAAGGATGCCCTGCGCACATACACACAGACACAATCTCTGCAGAAGACAGACTGGGCCTCCTGATAAAGGCATGCCTATGAACCTGTCCAGACCTTACAGTTATGCCAAGCATTTGGCTGAATACTAGCGACTAAACCAGAAGTCAGTTTTGTAACTTTTTTAAGTCTAGATTTAGAGAGACGAGAGCACATATGCAGTATCCAAAAAGGGAAAGAGGAAAAAAAGCTCTAATAGAGGGATTTAAAAATGGGGCCAGGAGTTCAAATGCACAGATGAGCCTCTTCAAGGTAGCTATTAAAAGGTACATGACAGGGAGCCGGGCAAGCGGCTGGGATACCAGGGAGTGCTGTTGTGGCGGATGGCGTCTGATTCCTAAGACCCACGTGAGGCAGCTCACAGAGGCCTCAAGCTCCGTCTCCAGCAGGATCCAACACTTCTGGCCTCCACAGGCGTCTACACTTGCATGCGCACTGCCTACCCCCACATCCCCGTAACTAAAAATAAATCTTTTCAAAAAGGTGTGCAACTGTTTTTCTGGTACAAAGCAGGATAGAATATGGTAATACTCTACTCCCAGGTGACCCCCCTACTTGAGAGGCTGATATGAGACATGAGGACCTCAGATCTGAGACTAGGTTGGTAACACAGCAAGACTCTGCCTTAAAACAACAACAAACCAGATGGAGGAGGAGAACGACAAAGGGCAGAGAAAACCTAGGGCCTAGGAGACTTGTCTATCCGCGTTTCTATGCCATCCTACTTAAGAGCAGTATCTAAGTAGTTATGAAAACAACTTCAAGATTCAGCCCCACCCTCCAGCAAGGCCACCAACCTAAATCAGTCCTCACAGAACAGAACCTTCCCTAGACCTCTCTCTGGGCCTTGAAGGTTAAAGAGAGAGAATTACGGCCAAGACAAGGTTTTGGTAGACAAAGTGTTAAGATACAGATGTCCTGAGCAAGCTACTGGGCAGGGTGGGGAAGGCCAAACGACAGGACTGAGGGGTCAGAGAAGAGGACGGCTTCTCAACCATGAATGTAACATCACTGTGGATGCCTAGGCATGCATATTTAGCTTATGCTTAAGATCAGGGGGAAACCCTCCATGAATAGATTCCCTGGATTAAGGTTAGTATCAGGTTTAATTTTTATAGTCAAGGACAACTGATTTGTCGGCTCATATTTTCTGGATCATGAGAGCTATTCACATTGAAATGTCTAACGTTTTGCTCATTGTATTAAAAAAAAAAAGCCTTCTGTGCTGACATGAAGTGATGTGCTTTATTTCAAACTGAGCACACCAGTGCAGCGATGTGCTGGTGCACGGGAGACGACATGCCGCAAACGAGGCTCCGCTCTTCTTCCCGTGGATTTGACATAAGCAGTAGCAGCCAACTTAAACATCAATGAATGGCTGAGCGTTCTCCAGTCTTATTCACAGTTACAGAATCAGGACAATGTCTTCCCTCCATTAGCTGTCATTTATTGAACTAAGCATGATTTTACAGAAAAGAAGAACTAGTCACTGCAAAGCAATTCCTATTTTAGATACACCATTAAACTTAACAAAGGCATGGAACACTTCTGATTATTGAAAAATTAAACATGTCTAAATTATTCAGTCTCATACTACATGTAGCCAACATTTGAGATCCCTTACCAAATGCTTCCTAGTAGGAAGACGGAAATCTCGCTCGGCCTCAGCTCGATTCCTGATTCAGAAAGCTCCGAGCAGCTCAGTGCATGGCTGGAGTTAAAGTGGACCAAAACCGGTAGAATAAGTAATTTTCTTTAGGCTGATCCTATCAGCCCTAATCGCTTTACAACCCAACTGAGCTACAAGGGACCTGCGCACTCTCAACCTGCACTTGCCTGGGGGAGAGGCCATCACCTGGCCTTTTGCAGCAGGAAAAAAATAAGACCATAGGGTCCGGCAGATATTGCTGTTGCATTTTGAACGTTAGAAGCTTACAATTTAAAATCCAAGAATTTAGTAGGGCATTGGTGGCACATGCCTTTAATCCCAGCACTTGGGAGGCAGAGGCAGAGGCAGAGGCAGAGGCAGAGGCAGAGGCAGAGGCAGAGGCAGAGGCAGAGGCAGAGGCAGAGGCAGAGGCAGAGGCAGAGGCAGAGGCAGAGGCAGAGGCAGAGGCAGAGGCAGAGGCAGAGGCAGAGGCAAGTAGATTTCTGAGTTTGAGGCCAGCCTGGTTTACAGCGTGAGCTCCAGGACAGCCAGGGCTACACAGAGAAACCCTATCTTAACCTCCCAACACAACCCCCCCGCCCCCAAAATCCAAGAATCTGAGGCAACTCCCACTGTATTTTGCATATCTTTTGCCATGAACCCAGTTTGTGGAAATTTTAAATCCAGATATTTGTATTTCTTCTAAGGTAAGGATTATAGGGGAAAAGTAAGAGGAAGGGAGACAGGCTTCTGCTCTGCCTTCCCTGCGGCTGTGAAGCAGGGTGGCCCTCGGCCTACTAAATGAACTGTGTTTCTTGTGCAGGGCCCCTTACTCTGTGTATAAAAGTTTCCATGTGGGCTAAGTACTGTTTCTTGATTTCAAAAGTAACGCTACAAGTTAGAGTCAGGACAATGGCTTTCCCCTTCGTCCTCAGAATCTTGGGTTAATTTTTAACCAAAGCTCCAGGAAGGGAAGGGCTCCACTGTCTCCACTCTTGCAGGTCTGACAGCCTGGGCTGTCCTGGGAAGCAAGGGGTGGAAAACGTAATCAATGATGGAAGTTCTGCAGGAGGGCTGGGGAGGGCCCTAAGCAGTTAAGTAAGAACACCGGATCTCCACAGGACCCAGGTTCTATTCCCAGCACCCACATCGCAGCTCACAACCATCTGTAACTCCAGTTCCAGGAGAGCCAATGTTCTCTGCTCACTCCTGGGAATCAGGCATTCACATAGTACACATACATAATGCAGGCAAAACACTCACACACACATACACACACACACACACACACACACACACACACACGAAAATAAATCTGAAAAAAGAGAGTTCTTGAAGGCTCAATGCTCACTTGCTTCGGTCATTTCCAAGCTACTGGAATACCAATGACATCGAAACTAAAGAGACAGGCCATGTTCACAGATGTGCCCTTGTTCCACACCTAGCACCGGGCTATTAAAAACAAAAAAAAAAAAACAACAACCAATTGTTATTGGCTGCAATTGACAGAATCTACTAGAAGTGCCAAAGGCCCAATCTAATAAAACAAAATACCTAAAAAGCTGATAGCAATGAAAACAAGACCACCTTGGATGTCACTCCATAATCTACCACTCGATTTACTTACGGGTTGATGTTTTATGAGAATATGTATAATTGGCATACTCCTCCTCCCAGTTCCACCATAGGTACTTCTGGGATTCTTATAATGTTCTGAGGCATACAGACAGCAGATGGAAGCATCTTTTGCTGTCTTCTATCCTAGTCCCTTGTTCATAGCAGAGAGCTTATACAGGAGCCACAAGGCCATGTTACTCTGCTTAGTCTAAAAAGCATCTATAGTTTTATTATGTACTTGTAAATGGTCTCAGTTCCTATGGAGGCCACTTCCAATAGGACTTTCTGCAACATGTGGCTATGTACAGCTTTCAATCTGGCTAGGATGAATGCAGGACCACATTTTCAATTTAAATAGCACATAAGGCCAGCAGTGAGCACCATATGGAACAACACAAGTTGGAAACTTCAGAAACACGTATCTTTGCATTGTTAAAGTTAAAATTTCAATAAATAAATTTGGTTTCCGTTTTATGATTTGTAGGTTTTTGTTTGTTTGGTTGGTTGGTTGGCATGTTTGTTTGTTTGTTTGTTTGTTTGTTTCAGGACAGGGTTTCACTGTGTAGCCTTGGCTGCCCTGGAACTCAATCAGTAGACCAGGCTGGCATCAAATTCAGAGATCTGCCTGCCTCAGTCTCCTCAGTGCTGGGGTTAAATGTGTGTGCCACCAATGCCCGGCAGGCATGGTTTGTAGAGTTAAGTCTTTGATGGGATAGTACAGTATAAACATAAAGGGTAACTTGGAAGCAAACCCTGCTTATGCCGTAACTACTGTGGGCTCTTTAAAACAACATATACCAAAGACTGGCACATAGCAAGTACTGGGCAAATAGCAAAGGGTGAAGGGGAGCTCACAGTTTTGAGTTTATCTCAATTCGATGCTAACCTTGCCCTCCAGACAACTCAATTTCTCCAGCCACCTCAACATGAAATGTATCACTAGGGATAGAAAATGAGAAAGACAAGAACGAAGTCTTCCCCTAAGATACAATCTACTTGAAGGAAACAGCCAAGAGAGAGTCTGACCAATAGGAACAAAAGACCCAAAACAACATCAAAGACATACCTTGGGAGGCTGATAGTTCAAAGCCAGGGAACAAGAAGAGGCATTTGCAGGAATAGCGTGATGATGCTTCTGTATGCAGAGGTGCTTGTGCTCAAGCCCAATGCCCTGACTTCTATCCTAGACCACAAAGAAGAGGGGGGACTAGAATGAGGGGGGACGATTGAGGATTTTTGTACACTTGGGGGGAGATGGGAAACAGTAGGTAGAGAGGAAGGTTCAAGTTCAGAGTTTTGAGCAAGGCATGGTAGTGCATAACTTTAATCTCTGCCACTGGAGAAGAGGCCAGTGGATCTCTGTGAGTTCCAGGCTAGCCTGATCTACAGAGTGAGTTCCAGGACAGCCAGGCTACATAGTAAGGCCCTGTCTCTAACAACAATGCTAGATTTTGACAGTGAAGAGCCTTACATGACATCCTAGGAGCCTGACTATGATCCTTCAGGATAATCAATGAAGAGACACCAGAGCCAGAGGACAGAGCAGTCTCTGAGGGGGTAAACAAAGTATTCAATTATTCACTCACTCACAGCAAGTGTCTGGTGTTGACTATATGGCAGGAATACTGCTAGGTGAGGGAATTACAATGATGCCTGTGACAGAGCCTTAGGGTTAGCCCAGCTAGGCTAACAGAGCAGCCAGGAAACAGCAAAGAAAACCAGGACAACAGATGTGACAGATACTCAGAGCAGAGCTGGGCACACAATGTTGACAAGTACAGAAGAAAGACTTACATCTGGAGTAAGGTGGAGGGGAGGTGCCAGGAAAGGTTTCCCTTTGACAGGATCATTGAGAGGGGAGAGAAAAGGGTTACACTGCGCAAATGTAGAAGGAAACATCATTAAAGGACCATGATAGCTACAACTTAGGATAGCTTTCCATGGATATGTTTTCAGATCTGATACCAGAGGCCCAAGTATTAATAATGAACATGCTTTGGATGAACAGGAGCAATATAGAACAAAGAATAAAAGCAGCTAAGTAACCTGATACTATTTTAAACTATGAAATTAACATGTTTGACACCAAGGTGGAGACAACTGTAAGAAAAAGTAATCAGGTTAGCAGAACAATCGCGAAGACTTTATTTAGGCCAGAAATGAGTCCAGCATTTCTCTAGCAGAAAGTATATAGATAACCATGCAGGACAATTGCTGTGAGGGTGGAGGGCAGCAGAAAAGGCTTTAGAAAGCATTTCAGGAAAAGGTAAGAGGCCCGCCCAGCTTTAAAAGCCTAACAACAGAGGCCATTCCAAACGCACAAGAGACATGACAGCCACACTGGGCAGGCTATTAGTCTGCTGCATGAAAATGTTCTTCTCTTCTCTTCTCTTCTCTTCTCTTCTCTTCTCTTCTCTTCTCTTCTCTTCTCTTCTCTTCTCTTCTCTTTCCTTCCTTCCTTCCTTCCTTCCTTCCTTCCTTCCTTCCTTCCTTCCTTCCATCCTTCGTATATGTGTGTGTTGTGCACATTTGCACAAGTGTGTGGAGCCCAGTGGGCAACCTCCAGTGTCATTCTACAGGCATTGTCCCCCTTGCTTTTGAGACAGGGTCTCTTAGTGGCCCCGCAGCTCACTGAGAAGGCTGAGCCCCCTTCTAGGAAGGTTCAGAGAATCTAATGCAGGGCTTCATCCTGATGAGGCCATCACTTTACCCACCAGGTCCTCCCTGCTCTCTCTATTTTATAAGAATATTATGCATGATCACATACACTACAATTCTGAAAGAACCAAAATTAACAGCTACATTTACAACTACAGTTTTGTTATAGGGAATTAAATGCAGCTGCTATTAGAATAATACACAATGTAACAGAACCAATTAAGCAACCACGAAAGCAAGCAACTATGATCCTATTTAAAATCAATGATGGCATCGTGATGAAATAAGACAAGCCCATAGGAAATAAAATTTACAAAATAATAGCAAAAGACATCATTTTATAGACAAGTTTTTTTTTTAATTTTTCCAAGCTATAAATCTAAGTTTTAGAAAATTTCATCTTAACTCAAAACATCAGGTCTTATGTAATTGAATGTATAATTCTGGTGAGAAAATTTAAAACATACATAATTTAATGACTTTTTCTTAGATAAATACAAACTTGCTAGCGCAGAAACATGGACGTAAGTATCAGCAGAGCTGGAGCTCCAGTTCAAAAGCAGGGTGCTTGCATAGCATTCCCAAAGCCGAGGAAGAAGAGGCCACCCTGTGAGCTCCTTCTTAGAATCTACAGCAGCTTGACTTGTTGCTGCTATAAATTAGAACCTGCCAAATGGCTGACTTAACAAGCTACATATTCATATCATGGGATACTGTTACACAGAACAGACAGCTATCTGAATGAATCTGTAAAGAATTAAGTAGGAAAAAATTTATATTAAATGCTAAAATGACTGGAGTTATGTAACATCCCCTTATGTCAAGGGATTCATGTTGAGGGGGGTGGACAGACGGGAGGCATACCTGCAGGAGGGTAACATAGAGGTTTTATGTGACGGGAATGTCTGGTGTTCTGACCGGGTCTGTGTCATCACTGGACTACAGTTTACCTATGTTAGGCACTCAAGGAATCTGGGTAAAGGCTGTTTCGGATTTTTCTGTATTATTTTTCATAAGCGGATGTAAATCCACATCATCTCACAACTGAAATTTAAAGGGTTGAGGAGACAGTTCGGTGAGTTTGAGTGCCTAGAAGCCACAGGGAAAACAAAACAGAAAACATGCTGTAGCATGCCTCTGTAATGGCTGTGCACCTCCAGGAAGACAGGAAGTGGGCACAGCAGAATTCTCAGAAGCCACAGGCGTGGCACGCACAGCTAAACAATGACAAAGAGACCTCCTCTCAAAGAGGAAGGTGAGGCTCAGCCAACACGTGGGGGGGCCCTCTGACCTACACACACAGATGAAAAATTTTTTTCTATTTAATTAAAAGTATACTTGGGAGGGGAGGAGGAGGGAGAGAGGAGAAGAGGAAGGGAAGGAGGGAGAGGGAGAGAAAGAAAGAAAACAAAAGCTGGGCAGTGGAGACATATACCTTTAGTTCCAGCAGAGGAAGCAGAGGCAGGCACATTTTTGTTAGTTTGAGGCCAGCCTGGTCTAGAGAGAGAGTGCCAGGAAAGCCAGGGCTACACAGAGAAGACCTGTCTTAAAAAAACAGTATACTTGAGGTGGTAGACATATAGTTGTTACCAGCACTGCAGAGGGTAAAAGGCAGGAGAATTTCAAAGTTAAAATTAGCTTGGACCATGCATCAAGCAAGCCCTTGTAATAAAATAACAGTCACAGAAGGAAGAGGAACTTGCATGTTACATCCAACGCCCGAGGAGGAAAAGATGCTAAGATGTAAAAGAATGTTCCTAATTATACCATTCAAGCTTTGGATTGGGTTCCTTTACCTACAAGATCAAAACAATATACGGAGATTCCTAGTTAATTTACATGATTTTTGTGCCAATCATACTCAGGATTTTAATAACATCTTTTCTTCTAAAACACTCTGGGCTTTATACATGCTTTGTCTTGCATCCTCCGGTAACACATACCAAAGTTACCACAGGCTGAGCATCCATTATCTAATCGATCTGAAATCCAAATCCTCCCCACTCTGAATGCTTTGAGTTTGATGTTAGCACCCCAAAGTCCTAGGTGTATAAAGCTGGAGAGGTATACAGCGGTTAAGAGTACTCACTGCTCTTGCAGACATCTCAGGCTCGTTGCTCGGCACCCACACTGGGTTGGTCACAATCACTCCAGTCCAGGAGATCACCTCCCTCTTCTGGACTCAAAAAGCACACACGCACACACGTGGTACATATACATACATACATACATACATACATACATACACGCATGTATAAAGATGAAATGAATAATTTTGGTAAGTTCTAAGTTCAAGATACATTTCATATGTGTGTGAAATTGTCAAAGAATAAATTTTAAAATATGCTCAATAATTTTTTAAAAGTTCCAGACTTTGGAACAATTTTTTGTTTGCACTTTCAGTTGGGATGTTTAACTAGCAGCGTCTAGTAAAATATTACAAATCAAACAAACACCTCTGAAATGTAAACACTTCTGCTCCTAAGCATTTCAATTAGGATACACAGCCTATACTAAGCCACAACAGACAAGATACCAAGTTTGCTCAGTGTCAGGTTTCCAAAACCCAACCAAGCCAGTCCTAGCACTTGACAGCTGCCTACTGATGGCTTCGCAGACAGCACTATGTAAGTCATCTCAGTATAGTTAGAATCCAGGCCGGGAGTGGTGACGCACGCCTTTAATCCCAGCACTCGGGAGGCAGAGGCAGGCGGATTTCTGAGTTCGAGGCCAGTCTGGTCTACAAAGTGAGTTCCAGGATAGCCAGGGCTATTACAGAGAAACCCTGTCTCGGTAAACAACAACAATAACAACAACAACAACAAATAGTTAGAATCCAGACAACTAGGGTTACACGAAGAATTTTGTTTGAATTTTCTAATTAACTCTATTACCAGGGAATTTCACACATGAATTGTTATCTAGCAAATGGCTAGAAAAATTAAAAAGAAAAGAATTAAGATTTTCATGGAAGTATCATGTATCATACACTGCGGCACAGGTTCCAGCTTTACCAAAGCAATGTTATAAAGAAGGGAAGGTAAGCAGTGTCTCATATGTCACCCTTCACGGCCACCCATGGAAAGACCTGGATCCTCATATGTCACCCTTCACGACCACCCATGGAAAGACCTAGATCCTCATATGTCACCCTTCACGGCCACCCATGGAAAGACCTGGATCCTCATATGTCACCCTTCACAGCCACCCATGGAAAGACCTGGATCCTCATATGTCACCCTTCACGACCACCCATGGAAAGACCTGGATCCTCATATGTCACCCTTCACGGCCACCCATGGAAAGACCTGGATCCTCATATGTCACCCTTCACGACCACCCACGGAAAGACCTGGATCCTCATATGTCACCCTTCACGGCCACCCATGGAAAGACCTGGATCCTCATATGTCACCCCTTCACGGCCACCCATGGAAAGACCTGGATCCTCATATGTCACCCTTCACGACCACCCATGGAAAGACCTGGATCCTCATATGTCACCCCTTCACGGCCACCCATGGAAAGACCTGGATCCTCATATGTCACCCTTCACGACCACCCATGGAAAGACCTGGATCCTCATATGTCACCCTTCACGACCACTCATGGAAAGACCTGGATCCCTGCTGCTAAGTAGTTTCGGGAAAAGATCCATTTGCTGTGGACTGACTATATACCTACTGGATGGCACAACACAAGATTTACAGGGTTAATTAGTCTACTAGAAAACTCTGTTTTAAATTCTGAAGAATACTTTGGAAAACTGATACTTGACAACATGTGGTGGATTTTAGGTTGACATTTTTATCTACAAAAAGCTGAGTTGGACATTTAACAGCAAGGTTGTTTTCCATCAGTCGCAAATTAATAGCCATAAAGTCCAGGTGGAGCTTCTGCCTTCTCATTGTTGTGTGAAAATAGTCTCTTGCTGCTTATTCAGTGACAATAAGTAAAAAATTCCCAGTAGTGCTAGAGTCTGAGAGTCAGGGTAAGATTCAATGAGACTATTTATTCTAGCAGATGTCTTGACAGATTTTTAAATCATTCTTTTGTTTGTTTGTAACACTAGGAGAGAATATCATTAATAGTAAGTTCAGACTATAAAGACTTATAAATTGCATGCAAGATGAAAGAGAGCACAAAACACACTAAAGTGAAGGTTTTTTTGTTTTTTGTTTTTTGGGGCTTTTTGTTTTTTCCAGAAAATGAGAACTTACTAAATGGCCAGTCTTGAGTCATCAATCACTCTGTCACCATTACTGTATTTTCATAATGGTTAATTATTTTACATAAGCCATTGGGTAAATTGTTTCAAGAGATGCAATCAAATTCATAATGGTGGCCTGCTCTGATGTCACTATCTTATTGCTAGAAGGGAGTACTTTTCCACTTGAAGCCTTTTACAAAGAAAGTGACAGTGAAAGTGACACAGCTGACTCTCTAGATTTGAGTATAAGTAAAAAACATGTTCAAGCAGGAGTAAAAGCTAAATTCTAGTCACTTTACAGTTCATGCTTAATAGCAATGGGATGATTTAACAAGTGCATAAACCAAGACTTCTAGGTTAGTCGTATCTTCCCCAACCAGGCTGTGAAACATATCACGGATTCCTAAGAGACAGATTCCACACAGCCTATGACACCTCCTCCTGCTGACACTCCTGAATCCCAGCAGAGTCTCACACAGCAGACAACTAATGGGCATTGATCAAAATAAAGGAAAATAAATCACTCACTGAAAGTAAGACCTATATTTTTTTTTATCACAAGTTATCCAAATCGCAGTAACAATATCTCACAGATGGTAGGACTCCAGCAAATATCTAAAACACCAATTGTCTATAGTCTCTTCACTTGGATCCCAGGTTGTGCCCAGGGATAAAACTCACTTTTGTCTCAATGGTCAAGGGAATGAGGGTCAGAAAACATAGTTCTCCTCGTTGCAAAGTAATTATTATTAACTTCCATTTTACATGAGTGTTTATGTTTTCTGTAAAGGTACAGACATCAAAAAGTATGTCCAAATGTTTACTTTGGTTGTGACACTAAGAATTATACACACACGCACACACACACACACACACACACATATTACTGTCTAATTCATTCTTCCTTTAAAAATAACACATTAAGAAAAGTGGCCAATTTCAATGCTTTTAAGCTATGATTTTGAAGATTTATATACATTAGTTCTCCAGCTCCCAGCCCCAACCCACCACACCTCTGTGAAGGAAAGTAGGACACAGGATAAGCTCTCTTCATTAAATTAATTTTTTTCTTACTGAAGAACACAAAACTAGGCAAGGCCATCCATTAAAATCTACCTTACTCTCTGAAGGTTCACAGGCTATACAGTAAGGATTAAGAACTGACACTTAAAGAGTCCATATGTATGAAATACAGAACAGTAAGTTCCTATAATCACGAAGTACTCATGGGAAATATATTTTCTGACAAACAATTGTTTTATGACTGTTTAATTCCCTTGAGGGCTAATCAAACCACCTGGGCAAATAATAAGTGGGACTTCCTCATGCCAGCAAGATTAGTCCTCACATAAAGGACTATACCTTCTCCTCAGCTTCTACCACAGGTCTGGAAACTTTAGCCTTGAAGCTCTAAGGTGCAAGGGGGACTGACGGGAGGTTAACAAATGAGCCCCAAGGGCAGGGCTGTGACAACCCGAGGGCATTGTATCCTGAGTGCTTAAGGCTCTGCTCCTGCTGGCTGCCGCCTTGCTGAGCAGCTATTTTCTCGAAACCATTCCACTGTCCCTCGGCCACACACCACACTCACGCCTAGATGCATGTACTCAGAACGCCCATGTCACCAGGAGCTGGGAATTTCCAGTATACAACTTCAAATTTGTCCCTTTTTCCCAAAGGGTAAATTATGAGATGATAAATCCTTAAGAAGACAGCACAGTCTTGCTTCGGGGAAAAATTCGACAGAAAGAAAATGCTTAATGCTCTAAGAGCTGTGAGAATAAGGAGCAGGAGGAGTCGAGAGACTGCAGCTCAGCTCCCTCCTTTCCATAAATAAGAAAACTAAGGCCCAGAGGAATTAGAGGTTTGCTTAAGGGACACACTTGCCTGGTGGCACAGTCACAGTGTCTTTTGATATCTTCATAAACCACTGTTTCTTGGTTTAAACTATCAATTTTTTTTAGTACTTTATTTTTCCCTGAATCTAGTTTATGCCCACATCTGGGTCCCGCAGCACTGATGGCCAATCTGCTGTCACGTGGCCTATGTAGTAGATGTTGCAGGTCTAAGGAAGCAACAACATAAGAAAAGTAATAATACCATGCATTTGAGCGCCGAGCCGGGCCTTGCTGTATGGACTTCACACATATTAATGTATTTTATCGTCACAGTCGCCATGAGGTGAGTACTTAGAGCACTCCATTTTACAGATGAGCAAAATGAGATCCAAAGATTAACTGTAGTGGCAGAACCGGATAACCTCTGGCCTCTGGCAGTTAATGGTGAAGAATCATTGGTGGCTCTCTCATGAGCCTCATTCACTGTCAAGTACTACAGTTGACCTTGAACTGAGGAAGCTGTGGGTTGTGGGTGTGACCTGAGAAACATTTATGATTTATCCTCTCCCCTCAATTCTTGAAATACTAACAAACAACAACAACACCCATCAAAACTAGGACCAGCAAAAAGGGGGAGATGGCTAACAAGTAAAGCGACCTGCCACCAAGCCCAGCTGAATCCATTTAATCCCCACACCTACACAGTAGATGCCCCTTGACCCCCACCCATGTGCCACCACACAATTCTGTACCTTATACATCCCCCAAACACACACACACACACACACACACACACTTTGTCATGAACATGAAAGAAGACTCAAATTTCCAAAGTACCAGGCAGGCCGGGCACAGTGCTCACACCTTTAACCCAGCACCGGGGAGGCAGAGGCAGGGGAACTCTGTTGATTTTTGAGGCCAACCTGGACTACAAAGTGAGTTCTAGAAATTCCATTTGCGAGAGTGGGAGGAGCCAGGCAGCCGGACTGGGTGGCTCATGCCTTTAATCTCATTACTCTGAAACTAAGACAGGAGGATTGCCCTGAGGCTGAAACCAGCCTGAGCTACACAGTGAGTTCCAGGTTAACCCAGGCTTCAGTGTAAGGGCCCTAACTCAGAAAAACAAAAGCAAAAAATTCCCAAATGGAACCTGACTTTCCTGTTAAGACGTGGGATATGAAAAGGAACAAGATGACCTATGTGTATACTTGGGAAACTTGAACTTTAAATCATTGGTATCCAAGCTCTGCAATTTAGAAGAAAGATATAGGCTCCCACTGGAGAGTTTGCTAAGGTGATAAAGTTTACTTCCAACCCTCCTGCCTCCCAGTCTACACCTCTCAAGTGTGAAATAGAAGAAAGAACACAAAATTGGTCAGATGTCCAGGTTCCACCCATCTAGTGTTTCAAAGTTTGTTAAGTGGATTGAGTTCCTAAGAAAAATTGCATCCTGAGTTCCAAACTAGGACCCAAAAGACACCACTGTATTTGAACAGCCCTAATTCCATTAGTCACACTTTTTTTAACTTTGTTTGTTTGTTTGTTTCATGACGGGGTTTCTCTGTCTAGCCCTGGCTGTCCTGGAACTCACTTTGTAGACCAGGCTGCCCTCAAACTCAGAAATCCCCCTGCCTCTGCCTCCCGAGTGCTGGGATTGAAGGCGTGCGCCACCACTGCCTGCAATGAGTCACACTTTCACACAGCAGCATGTTATGACAAAATACACACTGACGCTAAGTTCTGCCCAGACTCTAGGCACCACATCTACACTCCGATGTCCTTGGTCCAACCAGATAAACAGGATGGTGTTGGTGGCATAGGGTCACAGGGAGTCCAGACTAGGGGAAATGGGGTCACTATCTATGACAGTTAGCAATCACACTGAATTCACATGTAATACAGAGGCTAATGTACTGGTTAGTCTTAATGCCAACACACAAACTAGAGTTATCTGAAAGGAGGGACTCTCAATTGAGAAAAATCCCTCCATAAAAATCCAGCTATATATAAGGAATTTTTAATTTAGTGGTTGATGGGCGTGGTGGATGGGGGAGCAGCCCATTGTGGGAAGTTCTACTCCTAGGCTGCTGGGCTTGGTTCTATACGAAAGCGGACTAAGTACTACAAGGGTAATAAGCCAGTAAGCAGCACCCTCCATGGCCTCTGCCTCAGCTCCTGCCTCCAGGCTCCTGTTTGAGTTCCTGTCCTGACTTCCTTCCATGATGAACAGCAATGTGGATGTATGAGCTGAATAAACCCTTTCCTCTTCTACATGCTTTTTGGTCATGGCGTTTTGTTGCAGCAACAGAACCCAAACCCTAAGACTCTAACTGTGGAAATCATTCCCACTGTGGCTGTGTGACTTCCAGCTCCTCTATACACTCCACTGACAGTTCTGAGTTCTGTGAGGGCTTAGCTATACACCCATCACCTAGCCAACGGGGCACTGTTCCACAAATGAAAAATGCTTCATGTGATATGTTTTACACATTCTATACCACTAAAATTTCATAATCCAACCTCTATTGACAATGTATCATCAGCCGTGAACTTGAGTCATATAATAAGCTCTGTTATCAAGCCTATGAATAAGAAAGTGATCAGCAGTGTGGCCAACATTTATGAGTATATCAGATAAAAGGAAATCCAAGTTATGAAAGGAGAAAAAAAAGCAATTACCTGGTGAATATATGAAGTGGTTCTATATGTAATTGAGGAGTACCTTCATGTAACACCCCAACTTAGTCATTGCAACATAGCCCCAAAAGATTAAGATAATTCCACTGCATATTAAGTGGCAATGTGAGACACACTTCAGCACACTGGAGGCCTTGGCACCACTGGGCCTGATCCCCTTACTTGGATTCTCACACCTGGCATAAAGATGATCATTGGACCGTTAGCACCGCATCGCTTCTTGCCATTATGTGAAGCCTGATATCCATGTGCTCAACAGTTTTACCTTTCTCTTGAACAACTATCTGCGGCTAAAGTTTTGGCCATGAAACAGTTACGTCACTCTCCAGACACATCTTGTCCACTGGTGTTCTGTTTCACAGCCGTCTTTCCCTTCAGTGCAGAAAGGCACTACAGCTTATTTTCCATATGGAGGAAGGAATTACTCCCAGAAAGCTGAAGGCAACTTTCAAAGTGACATACAACTCCATGGATGTTTATGCTCTAGAACAAGCCTACAACAGCTAAAAATGAAAGTTGTTTTCCATTTTACACTTAAGCAAGGAGTTACTTTCCAAAGTAAATTAAAAACATTAGAATATACACCATTCTCAAAATATCTTGATTTTGAAAGGAGTCATTTGAGAGACATAATTGTGCTAGGTGTCTGGCACCAAGCTGGCTATGAAAATCTATTAAAATATATCTCTGGATAATAACACAAGGGGTTGTCATTTTCAGTTTAAAAGATGACAACAACTAGATTTTTTTTTTTAAAAATCAACTTAAGTAGCTTAAATTTTTAAAATTTGCTTTGCCAATTTGTATAGAGAAGGAATAAAATTGCAGTTATGATTTAATGCAGACGTAATCTAAATACTCAAGGTTATATGATTACTCAGTTTTTTACTACACTGAAATTGGTAGTGGGTTCTTTCAATTTATGTTACGTCAGATCCATATACAAGATACTCTTGGCTTATGCAGCTTGTAAATGCAGCAACCGTGTGTATGGCTTTCTCTCTGGCTCAACAGCATCTGCTTCCTTCTTTCAGGCTTGCCATCATTTCCCTGCTACCTTATCTTCATCCAAAACCAGAGGTAAGAATCAGCAGAATGCTCAATCCCTCCCAACTCAGAATCTTCCATATGGCATACAGCTGCCAACTGCAGCACCTTCTCCTTATATAATAAAAGACGGTAAAGAGGACCTCCCCTTTGGTCAAGATAGTTTTATATTCACAATTGTTATAGACTATGAGCCTTCTCTCTAACTCTTACTAACAAACAGGATGCATTTCCAATTGAATGCCTGCTTTTACCTGAAGCAGGCGAGCCTTATCTGCTCAAAGGCTCAGTCAATCATGCTCACATGTACTCTGTATATCTGAACAAAATTTTTCCTTTCTGATGGATCAGAGAAACTAAATTCCCGTTTACATTTTGGGGAGCAAGAACAGGGAGTGCTTGGGGACCTCAGGCATGCTAGGTAAGTAAGCCTCAAGCCTGTGCTACAGAACCCACCTCCCCCTTCTAGTTAACTTTCTAATTTTCATGTCAAATTAAACAACCAAGAGTTAAACTGTTATAATGTATCGTTACATAATAAAAGTTTCCTGTAGCCATTTACAAACTCCCCAAATCCTCTGCATTGTTACTATAGGCGAATTAAACCTCTAAATTAGAAGGTTCACTGATTACAGGCATACCTGAAAAACAATGTAGCAAGCCAGAAGACACAACCTATCATTTCTTCTCCCTTGCGTCTTAACTAAAATGCCTGCAGACTTTTCAATGCCCTTGATGCATGCAAAGTAGGGGTCAGAAGACAGGTGACTGGTTGAACAAACTGGCTTATTTTCCTGAATCGGATAGAAAATATCCAAACGCTAGTGCCTGCAACCTTCAAAGCAGACTGTGGGATGGAAGTACACACCGTATGCTTTCAAACAGCCAGAAACATTTCCTCCAGACATCGTTCTTGCTTTCACGTTGCCATTTTCAAAAACTGATTCTTAGGTATCAGAAATGAAGACACTTCCATGCAATAAACTCCATTTAAAAAGAGACAATTTCTTCTACTTTCTCAAAAGCAAAAACCTAACCCTGGTTCTGAGAGAGCGTCTGTCAAAATTTTGCTTTTCTGTATTAGTTTAGGAAAAAAAAAGGAAGAAAATGTATACTAGTCATTGCCAATTATATACATATTTACCAATCTTTAAAAGTTGTAGGACTGTGCTTTTTATTCAGTTAAACTGAGTGACAAAGAAATAAATGGCGCTTTCCACTAATAAATTACATCTTGAAATATACATGACTGTGATGTCCCCGGGTTACTTGCAGTGGTAACTTACACGCCCCGAATTTAACTGTACCAGACAGTTCTATCTGTCCCATCGCTGGCCAAACACTGCTGCTCTGTTTCTATTCATTATGTATTATACAAGGCCTAAACACTGCCCAGTATGACGATGGAAAATATTCCGATTCTTATGACAGCAGTGATGCATTCAAGATCTCTCGCAATACACCCCGGACCTGGAGCACTGAAAGACATTTTCTGATACAGCTAAAAGATGTTGGCTGCAAGCTTACTCAAGAACATTCGGCCCTGTCTCTGCGGGTATTCAGAAAACCCTGGTTAAAAAAAAAAAAAAAACACGCACTATCCAAATCTTGCAAAAGCAAACTTGCCAAGAGCCGTGTGCAACGATCAATAACCTTGGGTACACTGGCACCTAAATTCACGGTCCTGGAGACCAATGCAGCAAAAATCCAGAACCATAGGCTGGAGCCCCAAGAAAACTACCGCGCTTCCCTCTCCACCGCCCTCTGCCGCAGGGAGAGAAACGGAGGCAGGAGAGTGAACGAGGCTTACCAGCTCTGAAGATGCGCCGTGACCTCTGGCTATGAGGCTAGAACAGGGCCGGGAAGGCGCTAGTGCGGCCGCGGCCCGTGCGGACTCTGTCCCTGGTGCATTCCTTGCATTCCAGCACAATCTGTCGCCAGCCTACAAGCTGGCAGCGCGCGTCGCCCGTTGGACGCACACACCTGCCTATCGCGGCGCCCGGAGCAACCGCGGCGCCTCCGCTGCCCGTGTTCGCCAGACGTCGCACTCAGTCACTACGCCGCCAAAACCCGGCCCCGCCGCTCGTCCTCTCGTTTCCCAAGGAGTAAGAGGGGACAGGGACCCACGACCCTCCGATGGGTGCAGCTGCTCGCTCCAACTCCTGGCAGCGCGAGGAGGCAGGGCGGCGCGGGAGGGCAGCCCGGAGCCGTAAGGCTGGGGCGCCCGCTAGGGAGGAGCGTGCGGTTTGCAGCTGCAAGCAGGGAGCCCTGGACCCTCCGGGCGGTCGTCACGGGCACTAGCGCGGCTCTGGGGGCCGGGGCGACATTCTAGGCGAGCGTGGGAGGCACGATAGGCGGTTGCTTCGGTGGAGCGAGGGACGGACACACAGACGGCCGGTCCCGGGCACGACGGCGCGCGGGAGCCTCGGGGCTCAAGTTCGAGAAGCGGTGGCGCGGTGCCGGAGGAAAAGCGGCCGCGTCGAAATGTGCGGGGCAAAGTTGTGCGCCGCCAGGGGGAGGGGAGAGGCGGGCTGGATGGCGGAGCACGCGGCGGGGACCGAGAGACCGGAGCCAGGGAGCCGCGGGGGGCGCCGGGCCGCCGCCAGGTCCCGGCTCGACGCGCTCTGGGCAGCTAGCACCCCAGAGCCCCGAGCCCTCCCGCCAGCCCCGCGCACTTACTTTCCAGCTCAGGCGGAGACGGTCGTCGCTCCAGGGACCAGGGACATCCACGCCGAAGGGTCGCCTCTGCGGCACCCGAGCAAACTGGCCGAAGTGCGGCAGCCTCGTCGCTGCCCTCCCCTCCCGCCCCTCCCGCCCCCTCCCCCGAAGAGGCTCTCCCACCACCCCGGTGGCGGCGGCAGCTCGCCTCTACCCCGTGCCCATAGTGCCGCCGCCGCGGCCGGCGTCCACGCGCACTCAGCCCCGGAGCCCTCTAGACTGCTCAGAGGCCGCCGCCCCGCCGCCAGCCCGCCCGCCCGCCCGGCCAGTCCCGGCACCCGGGAACGTCAGCACGCTGCCGTCCCCAGACAGGCTCCGCGCCCGTCCCATTGGGCGGAAAGAGAGGGCCGGCCCTCCCCATTGGCCCGGCCCTCATATTGAACGAGCCAATGGGAGCTGCGGTTTCAGGTCGCCATGGAGACCGATGCTGTTAAGAGCGAGAGGGCCAGGAGAAGGTGGGGAGTGAAGATGAAGGTGTCTGTAGCCTCCGGCGCGGGAGGGGTTTGGGGGAAGGAATATTAGGGGATTCCCGGGCGAGGGCTCTGAAATCGGGCGGGTCTTGCTTTTGAGTATTGCCAAGACTCTGCATGGTAGGGCTTGTCCCCAGCGTCAAAGGCAGAAACAACTGAGCCCCTGGACTTCTGCTTTACATTGAGAGCTCAGGAGTGGGCGTTTCATTTTTCCTGCATCTGGGGAGCCTGCAAGGGTATATGCATTTTGACCTTTGAGATCTGTGCAGCCCGGTGAGTTTCCACTCCATTCCTTAAATCTCTGCTTCTTCCTGACGTCACAGGGTGACTTGAATTCTTCCTCCCAACCACTCCCCCTTCCCTGAGTCGACATTTCTTCTGATTTTTTGGTTCTTCGAGCCTATAACACCTCCCAAAGAAAACAGGATTTCTTGCACGTGGTATTTTGGTAAGGAAACTGAGTGGGGTTGTGCTAAAACACCAGCCCGCTACAGAATGAGTTCTCTGCTTCCCAAAGCAGCAAGTCTGATCTCCTCTCCCCTCCTTCTTGGACTATGTGCTTTCTGGGCTAAGCTTGGCAGGTGCATGCTCTTCCCAGTTTGTCTCAGGCTGGAGAAATGCCAGAATTCATCCCAATGATTTCGCAAAAGAAAAAATAGATTACAAATGATGGATTTTTGCTTTTTGACAGTTTTCCAGAGTAATACTAAAATTGGTAAGGAAATGATGAATTGGGACAGGGATCATACTCACCCAAATCTTGACCTTTAATAATGAGTGCTCTACTTTCATTTTAAATCATTTTGTGCTAGTTTGCTCGTGCTCATTATTTTTGATGAGTGATGTTCATAATTAGACGGTAGCTATTAATCTGGAACTTTTACACATGATATTGCTTCATAACATATTTTAAAAATAGTATCACCCTAGCATATAGCCACCGATGTATTCATGTTTCTTCTTTTGGTGGCTTTGTTATTTTCACAATATCTCTTTAGTAAAAAAAAAAAAATTCTTTACACTACTTCCCCTCACAATAAGGGATATTAATTTTCCTTGTGGGGAAAGCTGGTAGGGATTTTGACATTACAAATATTTTGTTGTGAGAAGCAGATTATTGTGTATGCAAGCTCTATATACCTAACTTACATTCTGAATTTTAATTGGATGGTATGTTTTGGCTTTTATGCTATAAAATAAAGCCTAAGAAATGTTAGTATGGCAACTTGCTTGGGAAAAGAACCTCATTGGTACTTATTGTAAACTTGAATTTAATTGACAGTCCCATGCAGGAATGGACTGTAGAACAAAATGCATAAGCATGTGGACGTACCACTTAAATATTTTAGAAGCAAGCTGTAAGGTTGAAGGAAAAGATATCTCATGGCTTGTCATTAGGAAAATCACCTGCTTTTGAGTTTTTCTTGTGTTTGTTGTTTTCTTGCTATTGTGTGTTTGTTCATAGAATGGAAAAAATTAAAATGAAAAGATAAGTAAGACGTTTTTAAATGTATAGTCAAGATACCAATAATTTGTTTGTTCTTAATTTAAGTAATATTAAATGAATGTAATATTTGCCTACTCAAAAGAGAAAATGGGTCTCTTTTATTCCTCCTTCATAGAAGGAAGGGGAAAAAACAATTTTGGTTTTAGTCTAAAAATTATTTTCTTTTGTATATTTCTCAAAACGCATATCTGTCAAATATTTTTCTATTGTTTTCATATGTGCAACCTACATGTCATTTCCATTGTCAGTAAATAAAATGTTGCTGAAACCCACCAAGAATAATGGATGTCCCCGAAATCATTTGTCATTCAATATTACTTTTTCCCCCCCCTTGGTTACATTTAGTGGAAAGGTTTTTTTTTTCTTAACTTCTCCTATAGAAGCCCTCTCGAATCTGCCTCATTTCTGATGTCAAGTCTGTGTCTTCCTGAGGATCCCTCCACTTTGCAAGAGATCTTAAGATTCTGGGAATCTGGCAAGAGGCCCTGGGTACTGACCCTCTTATCTGCTCAACTCCAACTGTGTAACCAAGTGTACAGTACTCTTACAAACAGGACTTTTCTCTGTTGCTTATACTTTCTCTTTTATATGCTATCCCCACCAAGCTGCTCCCTTAGGCTCCCAAATATCTGGTCTTTTCTGCTTAGCCTCCCTCTCTATATTCTGGCCTTTCCTTTCCCAGAAGCAGTACACAGGAAGAACTCTGCTTTTTCATACCTGTTGCTTTGACCCTGAGTACAACTGAAATTGTTCCAAAGGTCACACCCTCTGCCCACAGAATCTCAGCTGGTTTTGCCAACTAAGTCCTCTCATCTAACAGTGTCTGTCCTTTGGACCAGGAGTAGGGTACATGCCTATAATTGCAGCACTTGGGAGGCAGAGGTAGTTCAGAAGTTCATTCTCACTTCTGTCTACATAGTAAGTTTTGGGACAGCCTTGGCTTCGTGAAACCCTGTCTCAAACAAACAAATGAAAACCAAGTTTTAAACTTTGCAGGATTTGGAATTACTTGGGAAGATAGGGTTTTTTAAAATATATATATAAACAGAAGAGGCTATTTAAATACGAATAAATGTATTCACTATAAGACATTCAGAGACTTATCACATTTAAAATGAGAAATATTAGTCAAACAAATTCACCAATGTTCTAGCATCAGTAAGCAAGAAATCATGGCTACCTCTGACATGCTGATTTTTAGGGCTTAATTATTTTTTGACATTTTACTATTTAATCATTTTCTTAATTATTAATTAATAAACAATTTGTTTTTATTAATAGTATTTCATGTCAATTTTATATATGATAAATAACATGTATATAATATATAAAATATGTAAATATAGTATCTATTAAAGTATTTAACAAAATAAATTGAATAATTTAATTATTAAATTTAAATATATTTTCATTATGTTTTTCCCTCCTTCAAGTTATCCCAGATTTTCTTTCCCTCCATATTCACCCAACTTTAATTTCTTTCTCAAAAATAAACAAAAACTCAATACAGAACTCTCTCAAACCAAGAAAATGAACTTCCCACCCAAAAAAACAAAACAAAAAACAAAAAACAAAAAAAACACCTAGCACCAAAACTCTAACCAAATAAAAGCATTCATAAAAAAGGAAGGAAGAAAAGAAAAGAGAAAAGAAAAAAGAAAAGAAAGAAACTTCTGTGGCGCTCATTATATATTAGTCAACTACTCCTAAACACGAGAGCTTCTTTGGCAGGACTGACACTCTAATGGAGTATAACTCCTTTAGAGAAAATTGATTTTCCCTCTCCCAGCAGGTACAACTGACAGTTCGGTTGTTAACCTTTACTCTATTGGCTAGGTTTTCATTCATTCATTCATGTTTTTAATATAACAAACTTAAATATAACAAGATGAAAACTATCACATTGAAGTTGGACAGGGCAAGCCAACAAATGAAAAGAGCCCCAGAGAAGGCACAGGAACCAGAGACCCACTTGTTTGTATGCTCAGGAATCCCATAAAAACATAGTTGTCACAGGTGGAAGTCAGCTTCCTGTAAGGATGCGGTAAAAGCTACCTTGAAGCCAGACTGTACTATCTCTGGGGTTGGGCCCTGCACAATGAAGGGGGTGGCAGTGACAAGCTCTGCTCCTTGACTGGATGGATGTCCTATCTGCTCTCTGGCGTACCTGCTTCTGTCGCTTCTCATGTTTGGACTATAACCTGAAACCATGAGTCATTACAACCCCTGTTCCCCTCAGTTGCTCTTGTAGGGTATTTTATAACAGCAATAGGAAAGAAGCTGAGACACCCCCAATTCCAGGCTCTCCCAGAGGAGGCAAACCTTTGTCAGCCAACCGGAGGAGCCACTGAAGTGCAAATGGCCTACTTGAACAGAAAGCAATGTGAACTTTCTTTCTAGATCTGGCTGCTGGGTAGCTGTGGTAGGAGGAGGGGCATCTACTTAGGCTGATGGCTGACAGCTGACAAGGTTTAAAAAGAATGAAGACTTTGGGTAACTTGACTTCAGGGTCAGAAGAAAACAGCAGGACTCCAAGGAACTTTCCTGTACCACTGGTGAAAAGAAGTTGACCCAAACCTTTCAAGGACTAGTAAGACTGCAAGAACTTTTACAGTGTTCACCATTTTCCTATTAGCTCATGACAGTTAGTGAAAAAAAATACCTTTTTGAAATGTACCATAGAAAGGAAGCAATAGAGGATACTGCTATTTGATACGTCTACAGTAGGTAGTGACAGCAAAACCCCTGAGAATACACCAGTGCTGGTGGCTTTTGTGATTGAAGAGGGATGTTTAAACAAGCACCAGGTAGGGAATAAGGTAACAGCAGCAGAGGCTGAACCTGGGGACCATGGCCAGGACTCAAAAATAGTTCAGCTCCATTGTGTAGATACAGGACATTTTCTTTATCCATTCTTCAGTTGAGAAATAGCTAGGCTGTTTCCGGTTTCTGGCTATTATGAATAAAGCCGTTATAAACATAGTTGAGCAAGTGTCTTTGTGGGATGATGGGGCATTTTGGGGGTATATATTCCCAGGAGTGGTATAGCTGGGTCTTGAGGTAGAATTATTCCCAGTTTTCTGAGAAACTGCCAAATTGATTTCCAAAGTGTTTGTCCAAGCTTGCACTCTCACCAGCAATGGAGGAGGAGGAGTGTTCTCCTTGCTCCACACCCTCGCCAGCATGTGCTATCTCTTGAGTTTTTGATCTTAGCCATTTTGTAAGATGGAATCTCAGGGCCTTTTTGATTTGCATTTCCCTGATGACTAAGGACTTTGAACATTTCTTTAAGTGCTTCTCGACCATTCGAGATTCCTCTGTTGAGAATTTTCTGTTTAGCTCTGCACCCCACTTTTTAAATTGGGTTATTTGAGTTATTGGTGTCTAACTTCTTGAGTTCCTTGTAAACTTTGGATATTAGCCCTCTATCACATGTGGGGATGCTACAGATCCTTTCCCAGTCTGTAGGCTGCCATTTTGTCCTATTGACAGTGTCCTTTGCCTTACAGAAGCTTCATGAGGTCCCATTTATCAGTTGTTGATCTTAGAGCCTGAGCCAGTGATATTCTGTTCAGGAACTTGCCTCCTGTGCAAGGTTATTTCCCACTTTCTCTTCTATGAGGTTGAGTTGAGGTTCTTGATCCACTTGGACTTGACTTTTGTGTGGGGTGATAAATATGAATCTATTTCTATCTATATGTAGACATCCAGTTAGTACTGTTTGCTGAACATGTTTTTTTTTTCCATTGTACGGTTTGGCTTCTTTATCATAAAAAAAGTGTCCATAGACATGTGGGTTTCTTTCTAGGTCTTTAATTCAATTCCATTTGATCAACATGTGTTTCTGTACCAATACCATGCAGCTATTAAAAATAGAAACACCATGAATTTTGCAGGCACATGGATGGAATTTGAGAATATCATCCTGAATAAGGTAACCCAGTCCCAAAAGGATATGTAAGCCTTGCATGGCTGTCCTTTGAGAGGCTCCACCCAGCAGCTGACTCAGACAGATGTAGACATCCACAGCCAAACAGTAGATGGAGCTCGGGGACTCTTATGGAAGAATAGGAAGAAGGATTTTAGGCCCTGAGGGGATAGGAACTCCACAGGAAGACCAAGAGAGTCAACTAACTTGGAATCTTGAGGCTCTCAGAGTCTGAACACACATGGATTGGGCCTAGGCCTCCCACATATATGTAGCAGATGTGCAGCTTGGTCTTCATGTGGGTCCCAAAAGCTAGAGCAGGGGCTGTCCCAAAAGCTGTTGCCTGTAAGTGGGATATGTTCTTCTAGCTGGGCTGCCTTGTCTGACCTCAGTGGGAGAAGAAGAGCCTAGCCTCATAGAGACTTGAAGTGCCAGGGTCGGGGGATACTCTGGGGAGGCCCCCACTCACTCAGAGTAAAAGGGGGAGAGATTGGGGAAGGATTATGGTAGGAGGTGATGGGGGGGCAGTGAGCAGGATGTAAAGTGAATAATACATAAAATTAAATTAAAAATAAAATAGTTCAGCTTAGGTGGTGGCAAGATCACTGCCCCACCTTTAGCCACATTATCTGAATATGTCAATCTTTCATCACCCTAAAGACCCTACTGGGTTTCCTAGCCCTGCTCCCACCCTCCACCAATCTCAGGCTGACTTCAGCTTTGGCGTGTTATTGTGACACTTGACATTTTACCCCCTGGTGTAGTTGTTCCTGTGTGAACATTCTCCCCAAGAGGGTGTGTTCTCTGGCACATCCATGACTGTCCCTTGGAGCGCTTGGCACCCCTGAAGTATTCCCCACAGTGATCATTAATCACTGCAGACCGGACTTCCAACTATGACAAATAGGAATCAGTAACGTCGGGAGGTAATTAGAAAAAGATGAAATTAAATATCCAATGTGGAAAATGAGAATCTAGGCAGCGTAGAGTTTTTTGAGGGTTTTGTTTTTGTTTTTGTTTTTGTTTTTGTTTTTGTTTTTGTTTTTCCCTCTGTAGCCTTCAAAGACAGCAGGGCCTTGAAAACAAGAAAACATGAGTTGAAACATGCCTGAAAAGAAGTGGCTTCGCGTGGTGCTTTGTTCACAGCTCAGACTGTGAAACTCTGTTTATTAGGGAAAGTGATTGAAACTCAGCTTTGCCACCATAAGGGTGACTTGATTTTTGTCTTCCTGTGAAGCTCCAAAGTTGTACTGTACTGCACTGCCTTTCGAAACTAGATAAGTTCCTTAGAATTTAAAAATGTCACAAAATCAGAACACTGTCCAACATTTGGTATGTGTAACAGACATCTGTTATGTGTGATAAACCATGCCTCCTAGACCTCTCCCTACAGCCTTGGAAGGAGACAGCCCCAGTCAGTGTCTTCTGGCAGTGCAGAACCTAGAGAGCAAGCAAGCTGCCTCGGCCCTGATGTTGTCTCAGCTGCTATTGAAGGATACCCCTGTTTGTTACCTCAAAATACTACTTAGGGACTGGAGAGCTAGCTCAGTGGTTAAGTACTCTTTCAGAAGACCTGAGTTCAGTTCTCAGCACCCATGTTTAGCAGCTAATGACAATTAGTAAATCCCACTCCAAGAGACTAGACACCTCTGGTCCCTGCAGGCACTAGAACTCACAAGCACATTCCAGCCCTGCCCCTGACACACACACACAGAATTTAAAAATTACATATGGATAGATAGATAGATAGATAGATAGATAGATAGATAGAGAACCCACTAGAACTCGAGCCTGTGCTCTAACTCCTGGTTCTGTGAGCACTGGTGAGGAGACACAGCTCAGCTTAGCCACTGGCAGTTTAGGGTCCTTCTTGCCCCCTTAGAGGTCTTCCTGTAATTCCCTGAACAAAAGTAAACATGCCAGGCTTCTGAGATGGTCCAGCAGGTAGGGTGCCTGCTGCCAAATCTGATGGCCTGGGTCCAGTCCCAAGAACTCATGGTGGGAAAAGAGAACCAATTTCTGGAAGATGTCCTCTGACCTCTATACTTGTGCCATGACACACACGATAATAAATAGGATATATATTTTTAAATGCTCATAGGAAAAAAGTGGGAAGTGGGGATGCTGTGTCTAGTGAAACTGTCCTTTGAAACTGACTGTCACAGCCATAGATGGACCTATGCTGAAAGTGTGCCAATATAGCCCACAGAGCCACCAGCTAGCTCTCAGTAACACTCGAAGCAAGAAAGGACATTCAGACAAGGACAGGGAAACATTCAGTAACCTCCCTTTGGGATGCAGAATGCTATAGTTTGGATTTGGGCCATTTCCCCAAAGGTCCCTCTGTTAAGGCCTATTCCCCAGCGTGCCACTGGCGCCTTTGAAGGGGGGTTGTAGAGTTTTAGGATTCCAGTCTTCCAACTCTCTTAGCTTCCTGGCCTCCTCCTGCATTCCCTACTATGGCATCAGCACAGGCCCCCCAGGGCAGTGAGGCCAGACCACTGTGGACTGAAAACATGGGCCAAAAGAAATGAGTCCTCTTTAGAAGCTGATGATGTTAAATATTCATTGTTGCAAGGGAAAACTGATTAACATATAGCTCTTTCCTCCGTGCCATCCTGGGATATCAAATGATCATTCCTCATGAAGAGATTACAGATGTGTGAAAGCCTAGAGTGAAGTCTGTGTTTGTCTCGGAAAGACTGACTTAATCCCACCAAGGCTGAGAATAGACTCCATGTACATAGCACTCTGTGTGTACCTCATCTTGGAAGCAAAGGAAAAAAAGAAAAAGACTTAGTAACTGAATCTGAGAGCTAAATGAGGTCATCCACACACATCCCTACTGTTCCGCACTATGCTGACCGTCCTAGCCAGTATAATAAGGAGGAAATAACAAAATCTAACGGCATATAGATCGGAAAGGAAAAGAAACTAAAGCTACCTACGTTTGTTCCCAGGTGCCAAGATCCTGCCCATAGAAGACTGTAAAGAATATAGGTGTAGGCACCAAACTAACTGAGGAACTCCATGCAGTCACAAAATAAATAATTATTATATCAAGCCACTTCCATTTCCTATGGCTGGGTCTAGCAATCTGAAAATCAACAATAACAACAAAATCCATTCACAACATTAGTATTCATTGCAATAGAAACCACAATATTTATGCATTCATTTTAAAAGTAAAGCATAATGATTTTGACCTATAGACTCAATGTGATCCCTGTCAAAATTCCTGCAAGCATTGCTGTAGCAATTGATCATCTTGAAGTGGAAATGCCAGAAAACAAGGCTACCAAAACCAATTTTTGTAGAAAGAACAAAGAGTAATTACAATACTTAATTGTTAAAACTTACTATAAAGCCGCAACAGCAAATATAATATTGGCATGATAGCCCTGTGGATCAATGAGAAAGCAGATCCAAAAATTAGCCCTTACTTTGTGGTCAGTCCCTTTCAACAAAGATTCCAAGGTGGGCTCCATGGGGAGAGTCTTTTCCAGAGATGCTGCTGGGATGATGACATTGAATATTCCATATGCACAGCTCTTAACTCAACAGCACACAGGAAAAATGTCTATGCAATATGCATCACAGACCTACCTATGCGAGATGGGAATTAGAAGACTTTTGACAGGATAGGAAAAAAAATCTTTGTGTCCTTGCTCTTGGCAAAGGTTTCCTAATTACGTCTCCAAAAGCATGAACTATAAACAAAGAAATTAATAAATTAGATTTTATCAAAGTGACATCACTTTCCCTGCAGAAGAGGGCAACAAACCAGTAGGAAAATGTAAAGGCAAACACGGGTGTGTAGGAGGGTTGGGCACACCAAAATTAAGCCAAGGAACTCAGTAGAAACTGGGGCCGATGGGCCAGAGAGATGGGGCCATGGTTAAGAGCACTCGCTGCTCTTGTAGAGCAGTCATTCGTCCCCAG
The DNA here is from genome assembly GCA_902729485.2 of Mus minutoides. Lineage (NCBI taxonomy): Eukaryota > Metazoa > Chordata > Mammalia > Rodentia > Muridae > Mus > Mus minutoides. The sequence continues at coordinate 1,271,090 of LR749739.1, forward strand.
CACTCAGATCAGGTGGCTCACCACCGTCTTGAACTGTCATGACTTCCAGTTCCAGGTGACATGACACGTCTGGCTCTGAGGGCACAGGTGATAGGACATAATGCAGGGACAAACACACACTCACATGTAATTAAACTCTTTTTTTTTTTTTTCATTTTACCTGGAGAATACTTTAATAAGCACATTCATTAGTGTGGTACTCAAGTGACCAGTAAGCACATGAAGATAGTCTCCACATCAATCATTAGGGAAATCATTATTGAAACCATGATAGGAAAAAACAAAACAAAACAAAGAAAAACACATGCTAGGGTTTCAGAGAATGGTTGTACACTTCTGACTGGAAAAGAAAATGGTATAACTATTCTGAAAAAAAATGATGCGATGATTTCTTAAAAATAGAAATGTAAGCATATCATATGAGCTTTCAGTTTTACTTGAGGAAAATGCATGTTATATAGATTTGTCCATGAAAAGCAAGAGAATTTACTATTCCTGAAAACCTGGAAATAACCCAAGTATCCCTCAACTGCTCTTGACCCTGAGTAGAATGCTATTCTGCTATAAAAAGTATGAGCTATGGACACATGCTAGATGGATAAACCTCTATAACATGTCAAGAGAAAAACAAAGCCAGGTACAAAGGACACGTGCAGTATGATGACATTTACATAAAATATACCCAAAGTTTAAATTACATCACCAGTGCTTACCCATGGCCTGTGTAGGAAGGACTTAGCAGGAGTTATGAATGATGGCTTTCTAGGGATAGAAATGTCCTTACCTGGAGGGTGGTGATGCCAGAACAATATATTTTTATTAAAAATAACTATATTGCTATAATGCATGCATTTTGTTGAATAAAATTATGCCTCAATAAAGCCTTAATAAATAAAACCTTTTTAATAATGACAAACACATCTTTAAACGTCTGGTATATGAACACAGTAAATCTGGAAGTAATTTTGTCGTGATTGAAAAGCCTCCAAATGATGCCTCATGGATTTATGTCTCATTTATTAAGCATTAAAAAAAAATACCAACGAAAACTGGTTCACATCAGGAAATCCAGGAATTTATTAGAGAAAAATATTAAACTACAGCCATTGTGTAATTGGTGAATATAATCAAAATTTGAGTGTCTTAATTGGAAGTATGAAGCCAGGCCATGTCTATTTCTGTTTTAGCTGTTTATACTCATTAAAGCAAGCATGGGAGAGAGGCTGACCCTGGCTTAGAACCCTCCTATTACCTGGTACTCTACCAAGATGTATAAGACAGGGAACAGTGCTTACCACATAAGTCTCCTTAAAATGTATGTGAATTGTCAACATTATTACACTTATCATTAATATGTATCTTGGTATGTGTATATTTTTATATTTGCATTTTATAATTTACATTACATCAGAATGACATTCGATTCAAAGCAAGTACTTTGGAAACTATGTTGTTTGTTTAATAATGGGCTCGTGTGGTGGGGCATGTTTGGTGTTCTAGCTTGCTTTTGTTGCTGTGATTAAAAACCCTGACCTAAATCAACTTTGTGAGGAAAGAATTTGGTCTTTTAAGTTACAGTCTGAAAGTTTGGAGCTAAGACGAAAGGATGGACCATCCAGAGACTGCCCCACCGGGGAGTCCATCCCATAATTAGCTACCAAACGCAGTCACTACTGCATATGCCAGCAAGATTTTCCTGAAAGGGCCCCTATATAGCTGTCTCCTGTGAGGCTTTGTCAGTGCCTGGCAAATACAGAAGTGGATGCTCACAGTCATCTATAGGATGGAACACTGGGTCTCCAATGTAGGAGCTAGAGACAGTACCCAGGAGCCAAAGGGGTCTGCAATCCTATAGATGGAACAACCATATGAACTAATCAGTATTCCCAGTATATGGAGCAGAAGATGGCTTAGTCGGCCATTATTGGGAAGATAGGCCCCTTGGTCTAGCAAACTTTATATGCCCCAGTACAGGGGAATGCCGGGGCCAAGAAGTGGGAGTGAGTGGGTAGAGGAGCAGGGCGGGGGTGGGGTATAGGGGACTTTTGGGATAGAATTTGAAATGTAAATGAAGAAAATATCTAATAAGGAAATTTAAAAAACAAAACAAAACAAAAAATAAATAAAGTTACAGTCTGTTATCCAGGGAGGCCAAGGCAAGAATTCAAGGTAGGTGCTGGAAGCAGAAACCATGAAGAAAGCTGCTTGCTGGCTTGCTCAGCTACCCTCTTTTTTTTGGGGGGGGGGGTTCTCTGTATAGCCCTGGTTGTCCTAGAACTCATTTTGTAGACCAGGCTGGCCTTGAACTCAGAAATCCGCCTGCCTCTGCCTCCCGAGTGCTGGGATTAAAGGTGTGCGCCACCATGCCTGGTTTTAAGAGGGCATGCTCAGCTCCCCTCTTAAAAGTCCAGACCCATCTGCCTAGGGATGGCACCGCCCACCGTCTTCTAGACCCTCCTACATTCCCTACCAAATAAAGATGGGCGCCTCGGCAGTCTAATCTAGGCATTTCTTCATTTTACATTCCCTCTCCCTAGGCGTCTATGAGTTGTATCAAGTTGACAGCTAAAGTTAATTAGGACATCTAGACGCCTCAACTTTTCTGGAATACCTGTAGATAAACTTTTATTTTCTGTTTTTTGTTTTGTTTTATTTTTTCCTGGTTTTTCTCTTTTGTGGGTCCCAGGAACTTGAAATAAGTCTCTGGGAAACTCTATTCTGATCTTAATCTTTGCTTTCTGTTCGTCATGATTAACACTTATATCGCCCACCCCCACCCGCAGTTCCGTCCCAAGTACATCTCCAATACACCCGTCAGGTGTGTGTTCCCACCTGAGGACAGTCAGGTGTCTGCAGTGCTGCTGCTCCTGCTGCTGCTGGAGGCAGGGGTCGTCTTTGGACACATCCTCATGTGCAGTTGTGAAGGAGAAACAACAAAAACACGCAATAAAGAAAGCCAGAACATTTTGGAACAGAAGAGAGATGGGAAAAGGGAAACATTGACCCACACACAAAATTAGTGCATTTATGGCCAAATAGGAATTCTGATGTTAGGAATTCTCCCGGTAGCCCTTGGGCTTCCTCTTCCTGTAAGCGGCCAGAGGTGACTTCTGAAAATGGTTGACTACTCTCTTAACCCAGAAAACCCTACAAATGCATGCAGATCAAGAGGTTTGAATTTCCGTGTTCACTTTAAGAACACTGCTGAGGCTATCAAGGGTATACACATCCAGAAAGACACCGAGTGTCTGAAAGATGGCCCTTTGAAGAAGCCAAGGGTGCAGTTCCGGCAGTATAATGGTGGAATTGGTAAGTGTGTCCAGGCCAAACGGTAGGGCTGAACCTGGGGTCAAGGGCCAAAAATAGAATGCTGAATTTTTGCTGCCCGTGCTCAAAACTGCAGAGAATAACACTGAACTTTCGGGTTTCTATGCAGATTCTCTAGTCATTAAAAATGTCCAGTGAAGAAAGCGCCTAAGATGCATGAGTCCCTTACAGAGCTCATGTTTGAACTAACCTGTACAGGAGCTCCCCTGCCACATGGAGTTGACCCTCACTGAAAAGGAAAAAGTTGTCCCAAAGCGAGAAGAGGAGGTTGCACAGAAGAAAAAGATTATTTCAGAAGAAACAAAAATGGCACGGGAATAAATTCAGCATAAAATAAATGTAGGTTGTCCCCTTCCCCCACCCCCACCGCACCCCTCACCCACCCCCACCCCTCTGTGCACTGATTTTAAAATCCTGCTTTTACAGAGCTGGAGAACTGTCTCCCCAGTTAAGAGCACTGACTGGGCCATTGGAGAGTTGGCCTCCAGGGAGGGCTCTGACCCTGTTACTCAGGCAAGATCCCCATCTTGTATCCCAGGTCTCTCAGAGACCAGTCCACACAAGAGAGCATGTGGGAGAGCATGTGGGCCACAGAAGCAACAGAGCTTCTTGGACAGGGTCCCTTCAGGCCTTCATCTTTAGCCAGGAGGCAAAGCTGAGCTCCAGACCTATGTACACCTTCCCTGCTAGAGGAGACCTTGCCTGCAGAGAGTGCTCTGACCACTGAGACTCAGGAGAGAGTTGGACTCCCAGGAGTGCTGACTGAGGCTAACAGAATCACAGAAGGAACAAGCTCCAGCAAGAGACAGCTAGAACATCTAACACCACAGATTGCCAGATGGTGAAAGGCAAACATAAGAATCTTACTAATAGAAACCAAGACCACTGGTATCATCGGAATCCAGTACTCCCACCACAGTGAGTCCTGGATACTCCAGCACACCAGAAGAGCAAGATTCAGATTTAAACTCATATCTCATGATGCTTGTAGAGGACTTTAAGAAGGGCATTAATAACTCACTTACAGAAATAAAGGAGAACACTGCTAAACAGGTAAAAGTCCTTAAAGAGGAAGCACAAAAACCCCTTAAAGAATTACAGGAAAACACAATCAAACAGGTGATGGAATTGAACAAAACCATCCAAGATCTAAAAATGGAAGTAGAAACAATAAAAGAAAATCCAAAGGGAGACAACTCTGGAGATAACGATCCTAGGAAAGAAATCAGGAACCATGATGTGAGCATAAGCAACAGAATGCAAGAGATGGGAGAGAGAATCTCAGGTGCAGAAGATTCCATAGAGAACATGGGCACGACAATCAAACAAAATGTAAAATGCAGAAAGAACCTAACTCAAAACATCCAGGAAATCCAGGACACAATGAGAAGACCAAACCTAAGGATAATAAGTATAGATGAGAATGAAGATTTTCAACTTAAAGGGCCAGTAAATATCTTCAACAAAGTTATAGAAGAAAACTTCCCTAACTTAAAGAAAGAGATGCCCACGAACATACAAGAAGCCTACAGAACTCCAAATAGACCAGACCAGAAAAGAAATCCTCCTGACACATAATAATCAGAACAACAATGCACTAAATAAAGATAGAATTAAAAGCAGTAAGGGAAAAAGCTCAAGTAACATATAAAGGCAGACCTATTAAAATTACACCAGACTTCTCACCAGAGACTATGAAAGCCAGAAGATCCTGGACAGATGTTATACAGACCCTAAGAGAACACAAATGCCAGCCCAGGCTACTATACCCAGCAAAACTCTCAATTACCATAGGTGGAGAAACCAAAGTTCCATGACAAAATCAAATTCACACATTATCTTTCCACGAATCCAGCCCTTCAAAGGATAATAAAGGAAAAACTCCAACACAAGGAGGGAAATGACATCCTAGCAAAAAGCAAGAAAGTAATCTTTCAACAAACCTAATAGAAGATAGCCACAAGAACAGAATCCCAATTCTAACAATAAAAATAACAGAAAGCAACACTTACTTTTCCTTAATATCTCTTAATATCAATGGACTCAATTCCCCCAATAAAAAGACATAGACTAACAGACTGGCTACGTAAACAGGACCCAACATTTTGCTGCATACAGGAAACCTACCTCAGGGACAAAGGTAGACACTACCTCAGAGTAAAAGGCTGGAAAACAATGTTCTAAGCAAATGGTCCGAAGAAACAAGCTGGAGTAGCCATTCAAATATTGAATAAAATTGACTTCCAACCCAAAGTTATCAAAAAAGACAAGGAGGGGCATTTCATAGTCATCAAAGGTAAAATCTTCCAAGACTAACTCTTAATTCTGAATATCTATGCTCCAAATGCAAGGGCAGCCACATTCATTAAAGAAACTTTAGTGAAGCTCAAAGCACACATTGCATCTCACTCAATAATAGTGGGAGACTTCAACACCCTACTCTCATCAATGGACAGATCCTGAAAACAGAAACTAAAAGAGACACATTGAAACTACAGAAGTTATGAAACAAATGGATTTAACAGATACAATTTGCAAAAACACATGAAACTCAAGAAGGACAGAGACAAAGTTCAAAACTGAGATGGAAGGAAGGAGCATCTATCCCATAAACAACCACCAAAAGCAAACACTATTGCACATGCCAGCAAGATTTTGCTGACAGGACCCTGATATAGCTCTCTCTTGTGAGGCTATGCAGTGCCTGGCAAATACAGAAGTGGATGCTCACAGTCATCTATTAGATGGAACACAGGGCCCCAATGAAGGAGCTAGAAAAAGTACCCAAGGAGCTGAAGGGGTCTGCAACCCTATAGGTGGAACAACAATATGAATTAACCAGTACCCCTAGAGCTTGTGTCTCTAGTTGCATATGTAGCAGAGGATGGCCTAGTCGGCCATCACTGGGATTAGAGGCCCTTGGTTTTGTGAAGATTATATGCCCCAGTACAGGAGAATGCCAGGGCCAAGAAGTGGGAGCGGGTGGGTTGGGGAGCAGGGCAGGGTGGGGGTGGGGTGAGTATTGGGGACATTCGGGATAGCATTTGAAATGTAAATGAAGAAAACATCTAATAAAAAAACAAAAAGAAAAAGAGGATTGACTGCTCTTCCAAAGGTCCTGAGTTCAATTCCCAGCAACCACATGGTCGCTCACAACCATCTGCAATGGGATCTGATGTCCTCTTCTGGTGTGTCTGAAGACAGCTATAGAGTACTCATATACATAAAATAAATCTTAAAAAAATAATAAAAGCTGTAAATTAAAATCCTGCTTTCAGTGACATAATGTGTAGCCATGGAAAAGTCATCTACTGTTTCCCTGTATCTGTCACATGTCCACAGAAATGAGGCTCTTGGAACCTCGCCACTTCTTCTGAGCATTAGTTTTTAACTGCAAAACCATTGTATAACTCCTGAACTTCAGCACAAGGATGTTACCATGCTTGAGGGGTAAGGCTGGAGCTCCCAGCCTGTGTCCCCTCTCCCCTTACTTTGTTTGCTCACCTCTGATCTGAAAGGCCACAGTCACTTTAATCAGCCTACCCAGCTTCTGAGGAATCTCATTGGCAGGGGGGGGTGGGGGGGTGGGGGTGGGGGGGTGTTGTTTTTTGGTTTTTTTTGGAGTTAAGTAGGGCCTTGTCAGAGCCTTACTGTAGAAAAGTACCATGGTTGTGTTGGTCACAAATGCTTCCACTGAATCCTCCAATTTAATATTATTCAGTTACCTGGCTTTTAAAAATATACAGACTCAGGGCTAGGAAGAACATTGGATATTATAAATGAGTATTAAAACTGGCCAAATGACTTTCACCTCAGACTCTGGCCCAATCCTTTTTAATTCCCTAATGGAAGAAATAAATAATATTAGTGATGTCCCTGTTTGCTGTGGGTATATAAATGTCTGTTTATGTTTTCTAAGACTACCATAATATAAAATATGAACTTTTTGTAAGAATTAAATTTTTAGAGATGGCACATTTGTAATCCCAGCAGTCTGGGATGCTGAGTCAGGTGACAAGTTTGAAGCTAGACTAGGCTACATAGATAGATGTTGTCTCAAAAGGGTGTTGTGTGGCGGGGGAGATGATACTGAAAACTTCCCGTGTGTAACTAAAGACTTCTTCGTGCACACTTCTGCACAGAACTGTTTGACTCAGGAAGAGGACGGATGGAGGTTCTTTGTATTTGGTCTTCAGTTTGGGTGCACTGTGATTATTTTTGTGTTCTGGAAATTGAGTTGTAACCTACAGAGTACTGGTGTGCTTTACAGCTGCTAAATTACATTTTATGCAGCTGGTAGAAGAGTGCTGAACTCCAAGCCAGGCAGGCTGGCTAGGTCCCAGCCTGACTGTCGCCCTCACTTTCTGGGATCCTAGAAAAAGCATTTAATCTTTCTGACCCTGTATTTACTGATCTTTAAATGGATTGGTCAGACTAAAGCCATTTCTGGGCCCAGGTTAATTAGTGTTCGAGGTGAAATGCTGCATGACCTTATTCTAAATGTGGTGTTTGGGTTCCTTACCAAGGGAGCTGATAACACTACTCTCACCCTTAAGCCTATTTTCACCATCTCTATTTCCCATTTCCTACATAGGTCTGTCTTTGGGTAAAGCCTTTTCTTTACTCTTTCTTTGTCCAAGATATGCCTTTCACCATGCCTGTATCTTGTTTTCCTTTCTATAACTGTAGGACCTTACCCTTAGCATAGGAGTATCTGGTTACTTAAAACAAAACAGGGGCTGGAGAGATAGCTCAGTGGTTAAGGGCACTTTGCTGTTCTTGCAGAGGATACAAGTTTTCTTTCAAGAGCCCACAACTGTGGAGAGCTCCTGCTTCAAGTGGTCTTGTGGCCACTGTGGGCACATGCATATGTACAAAGTACCTATATATACATAAATGAAAACACTATAAATAAATTTTTTTGTGGGGGTCCCACTCCTAGACAAAGAACTAAGGCAGGTAACTAAGGATTTCTGAGAGAGGGAGAGAGAACCTTTCCCAGGGATAAGTCCCCTAAGTGATTATCCAAGACTAAGTAGTCAGCTCTGAAACATGTATTTGTATTTGTATATTTGTGTACACATACACACCCACATGTTATCATTACATAAATACATGTAACGATAATAAAGAAAAAGGGATTATCAGTTTGACCATGGATGGGGACATGGGAGGAAGCGGGAGGGGATTTAAGAGAGGAAGGAAGAAAAAAAACAAAACCAAATCAAAAGTGAAACCAATTATAATTCAATTTTCATTAAAAATGGATAAAAATTTTAAATGAGTAAGCAATAATAACAAATCTTTAGTTAAGACTAAACTAAAATTTGTGAGCATAGTTGGACAAGTCTATGATTCCCATCACCGTGTAGGCTGAGGCAAGACACACCTAAGTTTGAGGCCAGTGTGTACTACATAGTATGTATGTATCTTAGTCAGGGTTTCTATTCCCTCACAAACATCATGACCAAGAAACAAGTTGGGGAGGAAAGGATTTATTCAGCTTACACTTCCATGTTGCTGTTCATCACCAAAGGAAGTCAGGACTGGAACTCAAGCAGGTCAGGACACAGGAGCTGATGCAGAGGCCATGGATGTTCCTTACTGGCTTGCTTCCCCTAGCTTGCTCAGCTTGCTTTCTTATAGAACCCAGGACTACCAGCCCAGGGATAATACCATCCACAATGAGCTCTCCCCTCCTGATCACTGAGAAAATGCCCCACAGCTGGATCTCATGGAGGCATTTCCTCAACTAAGACTCCTTTCTCTGTGATCACTCCACAAGACTATGTCAAGTTGGCACACAAGACCAGCCAGTACAGTTGTATGTTATAGTGAGTTATGGGGAGCCTACGGACACACAGAGAGACCCCCTCCTCCCATCTCTAAAAAAGCAAACCGAACACCACATAAACTACCAAGGGTTAGCTGAACCTGCCCTGCCTCTTTGTTGCTCGGGCTCCACCACCTGAGAAGCGCTTTCCTTCCCTGAGCGGGCAGAATGTGAGGCTGGTGTGTGGACTCTGTAGCAGGCAGCCCGAGTTTGTTTGCCTGCTTGTCCTTCCAGCAGCTGTATCAACTTGGATCTGTTTCCTCACCTGTAAAGTAGAAGCAAGAATGTTTACCCAAGCATCATCGCGCAGATCTAAGCCAGGCTCCTCTAGGTCCTCAGAGGACAGTGATGGCCTCTGTGCAGGTGGAGAAGCTGGAGCAAGGGCGCAGCCTCGGGCAGACCAGGGTGTGCTAGTTCTGGGCCTCTGAAACAGCAACTCCCCACCCCACCCCACCCCACCCTGCTTTCTACTGCTTCTTGCCACATTCTTATCCTGAGGTGTATGTATTGGGCCAAAAGAACGAAATTAGCATGATTTGTGGATGATATTCTTCTCATATCATTTGAAGCTATCTACGGCAAAATTTTTCTCCCAAGTTAAATTTCTGTCTGAAACATTTTGTTGTTGTTGTTATTTATTTAGTAGTCTGTTGCAGTTAGCTCTGTCTTCTACCATGCTTCCCAACTGGCGTGCTGTAATTATTATGCTCTGAGACATTTAAAAAAAGGGGGGGGGGCGCTGGAACAGTCCTTTGGACAGCCATTCTATATAGCATTCCATTTGAAAGGCAGCACACACAAAAATTGTTCTTAGCGAATGTTAATTGATGAAAACATTTCTGCACTAGCATCCAAGGAAAGCAACGTTCCTAGCCTTTCCAAACCACAGGATCATCTAGCCACTCATGAGAAAACCAGTTATTTATTTTCTTTACAACCTTAATTTTTTTTGACACCAAGGTTCTTTTCTTCTCTATCAAAGCAAGTTTTAAAAGATGTAGAAGTACACCCCCCCCCCCGCTTTCTTTTTAAACAAGAGAAAGCCAGCTGAATCATTCAGTGAGGTTCTAAATGAGTACAAAACCTACTCCACGTCAATATTTGAATATACGGGGGAGGGGTTAAGAGGATCATTTACACACTTTCTAAAGTGCACCAACATACCTAATAGTCTAAAGAATATGAAAAACAAGTCTCACACTCATGCAGCATAGGAAAAGATGCTTACTGCTATACCAAAGCTCTTTAGTAGTTATAGAATTGTGATGTTGCATAAACCTGCAATATGGAAAATTCTAAATCTAGACAAATCAATGACTAGTTTACTTTCAGACTCTCTCAGATGGAAACACGCACACAAAAAAAAACTAAACATTATTGATAAAGGGTCAGCTTGTACATGGACTTTATCAGATTTTAAATATTCTCTTGACACTGTAAAAAATAAGCCTTACATATCAACAAACGTAGAAATTAAAATTCCCAGGCTCTAAGATGCCATATTACAGATAGTTTTGTCTTAGAAAAAAACTAGGTCTGCATATTTTTATTCAAATATAAACATAAGGGGAAATATACATTTCATAATACTAAAAATAAGACTTCACGAGGCGGCTTACTGTATCTCATTGCTCAATCAGGTTTTTTTTTTTCTCTTGAAAAATCACTTCAGTCAAATCATACTAAAAAAAAGCATGATTCTGCCTTCCAATACGCTCCTAAACTGTAAAGCATTTGAATGTAAGATTAACAAAGTGGTACATTTCCAGGAATCAGCATCTCTAGTCATAACCAGATTCTCTGTCGCATGCACAAGGCATTTCTTTACTTAGAGAAGCATCTCAATTTCATGTATTTATTTATCTATTTATCTATCTTTGGTGAGGTTTGTTTGTTTGTTTGTTTGAGGCAGGGTTCCTCTGCGTAGCCCTGGCTGTCCTGGAACTTGCTCTGTAGACCAGGCTGGCCTCAAGCTCACAGAGATCTGCCTTGCCTCTGTTTCCTGAGTGCTGGGGTGCAAGATGCGGCTCACTACGATGCCTAGCAATGAGAATGCCCAGCAATCATGTATATTAAAAGGTTTGCTGTGATCCTCATTTAAGAAGTGCAATTGCAGCCAGTTCTGGTGCTCTGAACTTTTTTTTTTTTTTTAATCCTGATGGTATTTTAGATTTTTCATCTTTTTTTTTTTCCATGTTGGTGCATTGCTCTAATCTCCCTGGTGTATTCAAACACTGGACTTTATATGATCTACTCACTGGAACTATACTAGTTGATCAAGATTTTATTTTGGAGGAGATTGGGATAAGGGGCTAAAGAGGTGTATAATCCAAAGATGTTAGACATTAGAAATTCCACAATGAAACCCATTATTTTGTACAATTAATATATAGAGTTTTTAAAAATACTTTGCTTGGGTTCTCTATGAAATCAGTGGACTTCTCATTTGCACAGCCTAGATGGGCAGATCTCATCAGATGGGTTATACTTCCAAGACTCTCTATTCCTTAAAAAATGGATAGAACTGACTCATGAAAATATCTGGATCTGAAATGTCTTCTTTGAACTTCTAAATAATTGAGTAATTAACTGAACAGATATAAGGCTAGCCAGATTTTCTATTCTTCCTGAGTCCTTTTTTGTTATTTGGGTCATTAAGGCTTTTGAATATTCCATTCATGTTTCAAACTTCTTGACATGAGCTGATACTTATATGGTTTATCTTGAGTCATTTTGTATTTTCAGTTGATTTTTGTGATTATATCAATGTGAGCGTTCATAGCTAGCTCACGGTTAATCTTGAGTATATCTTAAATAGGGTGTGTGTGTGTATGTGTGTGTACGTATGAATATGTGCATACAGATGCAGATGCTCAGGGAAAGGAGGCTTCCTATGCTCGTAGAGGTGGAGTTACAGGAGTAGGCTTCGATTTTTTCAGAGTATTAAGAGTTCTTAAATGCTTCCACCCCCATTTCTAGCCCACTGTCCAAAGGTATGTGAGAAAATATGGTAAATACGAGACGGGGATGTGGATGGACCTGTTAGAAGTAGTTCTTTGGGAGTGATTCCAATCTCCCAATCTCTGTTGTCAAGATACCAGCAGATCAGTTCAGTAGCTTCAGGATACCAACAGTCCAGGTCAAAGAGTGTCACCAAACATGAATCAGTAGTTTCTGCATGACCCAGCAGAAACAGCTAGGCCTCCACCAAATCAGCATGAGTCAGCGGGAGCAACCAGAACCAGCCAGAAAGCCAGGAGAAGTTCTCTGTTGTTCTTCTCACAACAAAGTGAAGATCAGCAAAGACATGTGACCAACAAAGCTTTGCACAGCTAACTATGCAAGTAGATCATCCTTGTCTGTTGGGTCTTACTTATATGTTCTCCAAACATTACATTTCTGAATCTCATGGGTCTTGTTTCAAGCAAAACATCACATGAGTCTGCATCACATGACACAATCAGAAAAGTCCACTCATACAGGTGGTTGTGAGGAGAAGTTGGATCCTCTGCAAGAGCAGCACACTCTTAACCACTGAGCATCTCTCCAGCTCCCGTGTAACAATTCTTCTGGTTCAGTTTACATCTTTTAACTTTTGCTGCTTTTTTTCTTTTTGGTAGTATTTAATCTACCATTAATCTCATCTAATGAAATTCCCTCTTCACAAACTATCATTTTTTTAAATCTTTAATGATTTTTTAATCTTTCCTCCTTATCCATATTTTTGGAAACTTGAGTGCTTTTTAAATTCATAAAAGCTATCCTGAATGCTATAGATTTTGAATGTCTGGATTTTTACACCCCCACCCCCCAAGTATGTCAATATACCATGTGTATGTCTGGTGCCTGCGGAGGTCAAAAGAAGGTGTTGGATGCCCCGGAACTGGATTTAGATGATTGTGAACTGCCTTATAGGAACTGGGAAATGAATCCTGATCCTCTGGAAGACTAGTTAGCCTTCTTTTTTTTTTTTTTTTTTTTTTTTGGTTTTTCGAGACAGGGTTTCTCTGTGTAGCCCTGGCTGTCCTGGAACTCACTCTGTAGACCAGGCTGCCCTCGAACTCAGAAATCCACCTGCCTCTGCCTCCTGAGTGCTGGGATTAAAGGCGTGCGCCTAGTTAGCCTTCTTAACTGCTCAGCCATCTCTCCAGGCCTCTCTGTACTCTTTCTAATTAATTTTGGGCCTAATTTTAATCAGAAGTTAAAACTTACAGATAAAATTTTGTTTTTTCTTTAAGATTTGATAGGATAACTGCCTGAGTTTTTATTTTGCTGAACTCTAGCTTTCTGGGTAAGGTATAGGCTTCTGGGGTTTCTGCCAATTGGATGTAGTGAAAACATGACAGGTGAAAACGTCACTGTGCAGACTAGTAAGAAATCAAATATTTCCCATCCCTGTGAAAACTCAAATAATTGCCCAGCTTCTCCACCACAAACAAGAGTATTTTCTTTGTACACACAACTCCCAGTATTCAGAAATGGCTTGTGAAAAACTATATATATATATATATATATATATATATATATATATATATATATATAT
>LR749739.1:1681316-1788816 GCA_902729485.2 Mus minutoides
CCTAAACTTAGTAGCTAGTCCCACCTAGCTCCTGCCAAACACCCTTGGCCACCTGCCTGGAGCAGAAGCCACAGCCCCAGCTTTCCCTGAGAGAGATCTCACATGTTTGCTGAGATTTTTTTGTTCCAAAGCACGGCAGAAAGCTCCTCTGTCCATCCTCGTGTCTTCCTCCCCCCTCCCCTCTCCTCCCCACCCCAGGGACCCCCCCCTCGAAGTCTCACCTGTACTTTATGTCCAGCAATTGGCCCCTGGCCTTCTTTACTGACAAATCAAGAACCAATTGGGGAACAAGACCTTTGTATAAGAACCTTACCTTTCAAGGACCCAATGCTCATATCCTCTGGAGGACACAGAATCCAGGCACTGAAACTAGGCCTTTCTTGGACAACTAAACACACTGACATACATAGCTTGAACTTCTGAGTCTCAAAAAATAGAAGAACCAAATTCCTCCTCTTTGTAAATGACCAGCCTTCAGTATTTTATTGTAGTAACATGATGGACTAAAATTCCTGAATATGAATGACTCCCCATCAATAGATACAAAGGAAAGTTTTGATCAACTTAGTGATATAAGCTGTAAGAAGAGTGGAAAGTGTATGCTCATAGTATTCAATTTATTAATTCATATTCAAATAATGCATTACATAACAATGTTTAATTAAGAATGTTTTCTAGAATAATTTTGTTTTTTCTCTAAATACTACGTAGGCTTGGCTGGCCTCAGACTCCCAGATCTGCCTGTCTTTGCCTATGAATGTCCCCAATGTGCCACCATATCCACAATGAGTTTGTTTGACTTTTAATTTCACTGTCTCTTTATCACAGTGGCCATGCTGTGAGCACAATATGTCAGAAACATAGAAAGGCATGTTTGTGTCTGTCCACGATGTCACAATTTATTGAATAATAATAAATTCACAGAGTTTAAAGGTTTCAATGATTAATTTCTCATAAATCCTGGCACTGTGGCAGAGGTAAATGCATGTCCTTTATTCCAATTTAAATTACTAATATTAACTCTCATATCACAGAGAACACACACATATAACACACACACAAACACACATGATTTTGAAAATGTATATAAGTTAAAGAGGTCACTGCAGGGTTCAAGCAGTTTCAAGATACTGAGGCAGAAAAGTGCCAAGAGAGACCTGCGGGTAGACCTGTTGGTAGAGATATTAGAGTCAGGTTTGAGAGCCAAGCTGCAAAATTTGTCTACAAGGTGAAAGGCCAAACCCAGTCTAGAGCAGGATATGGTGGGTTAAGTTCAAGTCCAGATGCATGACATGGCGGATACCAAGCAGCTGAGTAAGCTGTGTCAGCAGGAGGGGACTGAGCTGGATCAGGTAATCATGGTGACACATCATGTTGGGATAGGGCCCTGCCCTGGCAGTATTAGGTGTCTGTCACTTTCTGGGATCCAGGAGAGGGAGTCACATCTGTCCCCATTTTGGTGTGTCTATTAAATTCTCAGGTCTGGTTTTCCTAATAAAATTCTAAAATGTCCATGTGCCTGAGGGGCTTCATATCTGCCTCGCTGCTGCTGGGGTACCAAAGTACACAGCCAGCAAGCTTCTCCAGGGAGGCAAAACACAGTCCATTGAAGGTGAGCCTGAGAGATGGTTCAGTGATTGGCTGCCTTTCCAGAGGACTTGGGTTTACTTCCCAGCACCAGCATGTGGGGGCTCACACCAGTTACAATGGATCCCCTGACCTCTATGGATAGTGCATACCCACAGTGCACATATATACATCAGGCACAACACCCACACCCAGAAAATAAATACATATTAAAATCAAATGACAAAGATTCTGAAAATGACATTACCAGTCCACACAGCTTCTGCTTCAAAGGAAGCATGACTGTAAAATAATTCACTGCTGCTCTAAAGTCTAAATACAAGAAAATTAATTGTGTTTGATCTCAGAATGACAAAGTTAGTTTAAATTAAATATGCAATTTAATGTTACTAAACATTAGTTATTACTTGTTTTAGGCTTGGACTCCTTTAAGGCAGAATCTCCTCAGATGTCTCCTGACAGGATTTCTGGCTACAGAATAGGGAGTTTCCTGAGGTGGGGGAAGAAGGTGAGAATACACATTCATGCAAAGAAATGAAAATAACAGTAACTGTAGTGGTTTGAATAGGAATGACCCCCCCCCCCAATATACTCATGTATTTGAATGCTTGTCCTATAGGGAGTGGCACTATCAGAAGGTGTGGTCTTGTTGAAGGAAGCGTGCCACTGTGAGGGTGGACCTTGAGGTCTCAGATGCTTAAGCCCAGGCTCAGTGGCACGCAGCGCACTCCCTTCAGATCAAGATATAGAGCTTTCAGCTCTTTCTCTAGTCCCAAGTCTGCCTGCTGAGCCGGGAAAAGCCATTCAGCCGCTCCAAGCCAGTGAGACATATTCACGAAGACAAGGCTTCTGCCTCGTGTGTGTGTGTGTGTGTGTGTGTGTGTGTGTGTGTGTGTGTGTGTGTGTGAGAGAGAGAGAGAGAGAGAGAGAGAGAGAGAGAGAGAGAGAGAGATGGTTTTAATTAAGAAGTCATTAAATTAACCTCTTGCATTTTATATCAAGCATGCTCAGCAGGGACATGGCAGTTGGGAGGAGGAGAAGCCTATGTGTGTCCAGCTCTATGAAGCTCACATCCCTGGAGCTGTGGATACAGCAATGGAAAACAGTCTTGCGCATGGACTTCCCACTGAGTCCCTGCTTCTCACCGTCTCCACCAATCATGGAACATCACAGAGAAGGTCCTCACAGACCAGGGCCTAGAGACATAGCCTGTTGCATAAGGAGCCTTGTTCGGTGCAAGGTGATTTATCACCTTAGCATCCTAACAGTGCCTCGTTCCCATCTCCCAGGGGAAGACGACATTAGAATCCTAGCATGCCAGGTGGGTTGGGCCCTGAACAGTTGCCCCCTGGACCCTGGAAGAGTCCGAACTGAAGAAGTCATTCTCAAAGCCCACTCAGAGATGCCCTGGTGACCCTGTGGTCACCGAGACCTTCGTCCCCTCTTTTTCTTCTTCACTTCCTGGCCCTGACTACGGGCCAAAAGAAAAGGAAATTTTACCAGATGTTACTGCTTTATGTTTTAACGACCAGATTGCACCTGCTGGTCCTCCAAAAAGTCAAACTTGCAGGATGCTTTTAAGATGCTTCCTTTGAGTGACATCTTTCATTTTACAGAGACTTTTTTTCAATTTTTTTAAATCTTTTCTCTGAATCTGCCGTGGATGTCTCACTAGATTTCTCCATCTAGACTATGACATTTGATGGAAACTTAAGTTTGAAGTCCCTCCCAGTAGATAATTTTCTTTCCCATCCTTTTAAAATTAATACATACCTTTAAAAGTAATGACATTTATATTGAGTAGCTAAACTGATGGTTATCTGCATAGCTCTTCAATTTTATGCAGAAGGCTGCCACCTCGTGGCTACTGTGAAAACTACAACTAAGACAACCCCTCCCACCCATTGGATTTGGGACTCCGGCCTATTAAATTAATAAATTCCAATATCATCTTATTTTGAAAATGTATTTTATATCCCCTCTTCCCCGTCCACAGGTAAACATATATAAATTTCCTCGAGTTTCAGAAAAGAGATCCTATTCCATGTGGGCCTGGTCACTCATGAAATAGTCACAGCTAAGAGCTCAGTTGTCTTTTCCTCGTTCCTATTATTTCCCCCTATAGTTTAAAACATAGACTCCATAGATGGGCTCTATCAGAATTCCTTGGGAAGATATTAAAGTTGGAGATTTCTATGGTTCTCTCCAAGACTTGAGAAATGGACTCTCTGAAGAGAGGCATTTCAAACAACCTCTCAGGTGATTAATCACTCACGTTAGCATTCCGACAATGTTGTGTTCCCGACTAACAGAGGACGACGACGTTAGAGTCCTAACATTGAAGTTCAGTGGGTTGGACAGTGAGCAGTTGCCCCCTGGACCCTGGAAAGGAGAGAGTCCGAACTGGAGAAAGCATTCCCAAAGACTACTGCAAACCCAGACACCCCAACAAGGGGACACCATGACACACCATGGGGACCCACTGCCTCTGGCCAAACCCTCTAAACAATAAGTCATCCTCTACCAAGAGAATGGCCACCAGCGAGGGACACCTTGTCCTACGCAGGAAGCAGAAGAAGGCAAGTAGAGCCAGAAGAACAGGCAACTCCCTCTTCCCCTCCAGGCCACCTCCCACCTCGTATCCCATTCTCTGCCTTAGAAACTGCGCTTCTGTAGTCATGGGCCAGTGCATAAACCTATTCGTGAAGGGGCCCCGACGGGATGGGGGCGGTGCGGCTTCCAGTCTGCCTCCCTGCTGACCAGCTCTGTGGGCATGCCCAGAACGTCAGTGAAGACGGGTGATTAGCTTTTCCACAGGTCTAAAGTTCTGTCATCTCAACTTGAGCTTTAGCTGGAGAAAAAGGCGTGACCTCACAAATCCTGTGTTCTAAACTTAAGACTCTGGCTTTGCATTTTGTCAGTAATTCCTGGGTGTCACAATAAGAAATGGGATCCTTTGCCTCATGTTTGGGTGAAATAAAACCCATTAGGTTGAAGGGCCTCCATTCCCACCCCACCCCCACAGTCCCACGACCTCTCCCCACCATCCTCATCCAACTTCACTGTTCTCCAAAGACTCTAGCTCACTAGTTACCACAGACTCCGCCCCTATCCCAAGCAGGCCCTGGTTTCTAGACCTTTTCCTATTCAGGTACCCATTCTGAAGAGTACCTTGGTGGTTATGAGAGTGTCTAGACTAAGTCTTTACCCAGAACATTCTCCTTGCTCCACTGATCCAAAGTGTGGGCTCCTCTGTGATTCCACCGTCCCTGTTCACATTGCACTCAGTCAGTTCTTAACAAGCGACATTGAAATTATCTTGTTTTGTCTGTGTGGCCTTAGATACAACACCTGTGTCTGCCACCTAATGAATATTTAGGACATGGCCCCTTGAGTGAATGACACTGGCATGAGCAATGAAATAACCTGACTTTTCTAGACCGGGACTTTAGTAAAACCATGTTTTACCGTGTCATAAAACATTTGTATACAAAACTGTAATACAAAATATATGTCAGTTACACACACACACACACCATGCACACACGCACACACAGTTCTACCCCACACAGTAGGCTAGCCATTTCGAAGCCACTCGTCTAAGAAAAGCTATCCCTGGATACTTCACTGATTCCATTCAAAGCATTAACTATCATGATGGTATGGCTTCCATTTATTGGAATGTGGAGAACAGACCATTTGTCGGCAGATAACGTGGTGGTTTCTTGAGATCAGTATGTTTTCTAGTTATTTGAAATGCTAATTATTGGAGCTTGTCTACTTTAATTATGTTAAAAATACAGAGATTTAGAACTTAAGAAATATTTACTCACAGTGGACATCAGTCTGTTTCCCATGCTGTCTTTGACTATATGGTCATCCTTTCTTTTTTCTTTTATTCACTTTACATCCTGATCACTGCCCTGCTTATGGTCACCCCCTCCTGAAATCCTTCTCCCATTCCTGTCCCCTCCTCCCCTTCTCCTCTGAGTGAGTGCTGCCCACCCTGGCACATCAAATCTCTTTGGGGCTAGGCACTTCCTCTCCCACTGAGGCCAGACAAGGCAGCCCAACTAGAAGGACATATCCCACGTACAGGCAACAGCTTTTGGGATAGCCCCCTGCTCCAGTTGCTCAGGACCCACACCAAGACCAAGCTGCACATCTGCTACCCATGTGTGTGGGGAGGTGGGGGGGGGGGAACCAGCCTAATACCTACATCCTTTTACATCTTTCCTTCTCTCTCTAAGAGGCAGAAGAAGCCATTGTGTAAGAGTTAGTGAGAAATGTATGATGAAAGCAAACTGGAAATGCTGGAGTTTCTAAAGGCAAAAGTTAACAAATATATGAAAACTTCCCTGTGGAAATCACAGGCACAGTGGGAAGATAATCCCTCAACACAAAAAGAAAGACACCAGGACTCCAAGCACAGAGGACACGTGGGCAGGTGTGTCTTTTTTGTCCTTTGTCTTTCTCCTCCTCTGCTCTAATGAGAGCCAGGCATTAAACCCCCTGGCTTAGCCATGACAGTAGTATCTGTCTGTCTGTCTGTCTGTCTGTCTGTCTGTCTGTCTGTCTGTCTCCTCTTTGACAAGGATCCTCTGCAGTCTATAATCCTGGATTTCAATGTTAGACCTGCAGTCAAATCCAGCCAACAGCTACTCAGAATGGATCAGTGTTTACGATAAATGATGTTGATACTTAAAAATTAGGAAACTTATTCCTTAAATAGGAGTTCCTGCATTTTCTTGGAAAATCAAAAATATTCAACAGTGCAAAACCCCATGTTGTGGCATAAAGATCATTGTTCTCACCCTAGACCTATGTATGGGTGCTTGCATTTTTATGCAAGTGGCTTCCTTTATAGCCCCATTCACTGAAAACATCCTACAGAGAAGAGAGTCAAAAATATCCATAACCCCTCCGAGTTAAGAATGCTTTTGACATATTTTTAATTCTTGATGTTCTTAACGGTTTTTTTCTCAATTTGCCCAAACTGTCCTTGAATTTTCTATGTACCTGGGCCTGACCTTAAACTTCTTTCTCTCCTACTTCCATTTCCAGAATGCAGGATCACAGCTGTATCCCAGCTATGCTTTATCTCTCGGAAGCAATACACACGCTTCCATTTTCTGTTTTGCTTCTGACTTTCCCAGACTTAAGAATCATTTATCTATAGTCACATATCTATCAGAAATGAGGGAAAGAGAACAGGGCAATAGCTTAGTCATGGAGAGCTCATCTCGTGTGTTCAAAGCCCCAGATTCAACATAGATTGCATAGAAAAGTGTATGTGCCAAGAAGGAAAAACCAAATCCAAAGACCTTTGGAATCCTATGACAGCAGACACACTTACCCACACTCTATCGCCAGTCCCTGAGCCACCAGGGACTGTGCCCAGCTTCCTGGCCATGGATCAGTTCAAGTGATTGCCTACTGTAACTATTCCTGGTCCCTTGCATGGCTGTCCGAACCTGGAGCCTGCCATTCCAATCCCAGTAGACTTCTCCAGCTAGCCAATGTCATCTCCCTGCAGCAGAGAGAGCAGAGGTTGCTAGTGCTGGACTCTTCAGAGTTTTTGAAACTGTTGGCTCTTAAAGTATCCTGAGGAAGCTGAGCATGGGGGCTCATGCTTTTAATCCCAGCACTTGGGAGACAGAGGCAGGCGGATTTCTGAGTTCGAGGCCAGCCTGGTCTACAGAGTGAGTTCCAGGACAGCCAGGGCTACACAGAGAAACCCTGTCTCGAAAAACCAAAAGAAAAAAGAAAAAAAAAAGATTTATTTATTTATTATATGTAAGTACACTGTAGCTGTCTTCAGACACACCAGAAGAGGGCATCAGATCTAGATACAGATGGCTGTGAGCCACCATGTGGTTGCTGGGATTTGAACTTAGGACCTTTGGAAGAGCAGTCAGTGCTCTTAACCGCTGAGCCATCTCACCAGCCCGGGAGAGGTATTCTTTACAGAGCCCCCTTCCCCAACCCTGCCCACAGGTTCTCAGAGTAGCCCTTCTGGGAAAAGAGCAACGATGTGCCTCACTCTACAAAGGCAGCAGGTGAAGACCTGATGTGAGTTCATCCAAACACTCAGAAATCCCTGTCTCTTCAACTGAGGGGAAGTTCTGGGAGTTCTCCAGCAAGTACTTAACTAGTTTTGCTTAACAAGTGTTAGCTGTTGCATCAACGTGTTAACAGAACAAGTCCAGGCCTTTGAAGTAAGTAGAATTCCTAATCAACGGTCTCGCCAGGCTTCATGCTAACAGGTAGGAGTGAGTTCAGGCATGCACTTGTATATTATAAGGAAACTGGGCATTTTGTGGCAGAAAATGCTTTAATTTAAGTCATTTTTTTAAAATTATAATGCTGTAAAAATTAACTTCTTTTTTTGGTACGTAGTTTTATGAATTTTAACACATGTATGATTTGTATAACTGCCTTTAGGAATCAGCTCCATCACTCCAAAAAGCTCCTGCATGCCCTTTGAAACGGTCTCAGAAATAATTAGAGTGGTGTACACATAAATCGAAAGCCACAGGGGTATTTACAAAATGAATTATGCATTTTATTTCCAGGGCATTAGGATGGAATTTCTCTGTGCATGTTCCGTTCCACTTTGGAGGATATAAATTGTCACAAAATAACGTTCCAGTTCAGCCCTGCGTATCTCGTGTGGTAAGCTGAAGGCAATCTTTCCATTCTTATTTTTTTATTTAAAGCGTTTACATTGAATTCAAATATTTTCAAAGTATGTAAGCTGGGGAAGAAGAAACAAAGCAGGGCAGACGGTGACTTGTTTGTGTTTCCTTGAGAGATGTCCAGGAATTTGACAGAATCAGAGACTCGCCAGTCTGGGGTGAGATTTGTTAAGAAGTCACGAGCACCTCCCGATCTCAGTTTCTTTTCACGGGCTTTTAGCCTGTGGGACTGGCTCATAACACAGGCCCAGGTCAGCTTGCACAGTCATATGCCCCATAGCTTGGCACTGATGGGATACACCCATTGTGATTTTCACATATGAATGGATATATGGAGGGGCCTGTGTTTCTCTGTGTGAGAGATGGCATTCACTTTCAAATCCTTGTTTCAATTTAGGTGTGCTTACCTGAAGTTAAACTTTGTCAGTTCTTGAGTCAGAAATTATTAAATTTGGGGCAAACAGCCAATTCAGTGTCTTCTCTGTCCCCACTTCCATGAAGGAGGAGATATAAGGATCAGGAAAGCTTAGATACTGTCCAAAGAGGCAAATTTAATAGCTTAAATATGTTGTCCCTATTATTCACAAGGTAGTTCTGAGTCACCTTGGCCATAAAGATGGAGCATATTTTTACAGTAAAGTTAGGGCACATTCCATAAAATTTTATGACTCATTTATTGGGGAAGAGCCACATACTTCAGGATGAAGAAGTGAGTTCTAGTTATCTAGCATGGTAGGCAGGAATCCCTGTGTCAGTCGATGTTGTGTTCTGTATTTCATTTCTACCTTTATGCTTTTTTTTTAATCCTGAGAGATTAGAGTTTATTTTAAATGTCACACTTTGCAAGCCGCACATTACACTCCAAGAACTCGGTCATCAGTCTCATTTATTGCTGTAGATTAGTTATAGATCCTCTGTCACAAAACCTTGAGTCCTTAACATACTGAAAGAGAGAGAGAGAGAAAGAGAGAGAGCCACTCAGTAGGCAGTTCCAGTGTTGTCTGGGCGTTCACTCCTCCTGGGCTCATCTCTGGATTCAGGGGAAGCAACTCAGGAGGATGGACAAGACTTAGGTCTTAGCATTGGTTCCTCAGAAATCTTCCAGTGCCTGAGAGAATCCTGACTCCAGGGCTGACAAGAAGAGGGTTGAAAGCAGGCTGACCTATACCTTGGCCCCAGCCATTGTTTTTCAAACAAAATAGCAAAGGCATACGGATTACTTAAAGTTTGCAAGCATGTTCTTGCCAACGTGAATCACCTTTACACTCGTGCACATGACGAAACATTTGAAAGACAACTTAATCCGTGGAGAATATTCGATAAAAACAGAAGGTACTATCAGAGGGCTTTAGTGGAAGCGTTGCCCAAGTGTGTGTGTGTGTAAAATAGTATTTAGTCTTGAAAGCGGAGGAACTTCTATCATGTTCTGTAGCACAAATAAGTCTTGAAGATTCAATGTTAAATGAAATAAGCCCACTGTGGTTAGTTAGTTAGTTACATAAATACCTAAAGAGGTCAAATTCATAGAAAGGCACAGGGGAATAATTTTTACCAAGAACAGGGGACCGTTTGGGAGAGGCTAATAGAGAATTGTTTAATGGATACAGAGTTGTAGTTTTGTAAAATGAAAATGTTATGGAGAACTTTCACAGAAACATACACACACTTAACAATAACTCTACATGCTAAAAGGGGATTTTAGAAAATAATTAGTGTGTGTGAGTGCCTTTGGCAGCATGTATGTATGTGTGTGTACCACGTGCTTGCAGTGTCCTCAGCGGCAGAAGAGGATGTCAAACCTCATGCCTCTGAGCCACCCTGTGGGAACTGAACCTGGGTCCTCTGTAAGAGCAGCAAGTGTTCTTAACTGCTGAGCCATCTCTCCAGGCCCAAGATGGCAAATTTTATAGTGTATTTTTTCTTCAACCAAATTTTAAAAGTCTGTTAGTTTTTAGTGACTCTAATGAAAATTAATTGAACCATGCTCAGAAGATTTCTAAAGGGTATGAAGGCAAGTAATTTTACCATACCCGGTGTTGCTGGGCTGTGTTTTCTACACTTACAAGTCAACATGGTTGAGCATTCAAAGATAATGTACCACCATAGAACCCAGAAATTGTAAGCATCATTTTAAAAACAAGTGTGTGACCTAAAGATTACCTGGAGCCAGTTCTTTCTGGGAAAGTTAACAATTTGCATGTGTGGGGTTGAAGTATATGATAGAAATTGGTGAGAAGAGAGGTGGTCTTGAGTTTTCAGTGATGGAGAACACTGGTATTGGTGGCAAATTACAGAGGCTTCCACTCTTTTGACTCAGTGACTGGCTCTATGCTGTGCAGTAGCAATGCCTGGCTCTATGCTGTGCAGTGGCAATGCCTGGCTCTGTGCTGTGCAGTGGCAATGCCTGGCTTTATGCTGTGCAGTGGCAATGCCTGGCTTTATGCTGTGCAGTGGCAATGCCTGGCTTTATGCTGTGCAGTGGCAATGCCTGGCTCTATGCTGTGCAGTAGCAATGCCTGGCTCTATGCTGTGCAGTGGCAATGCCTGGCTTTATGCTGTGCAGTGGCAATGCCTGGCTCTGTGCTGTGCAGTGGCGATGCCTGGCTCTATGCTGTGCAGTGGCGATGCCTGGCTCTAAGCTGTGCAGTGGCAATGCCTGGCTTTATGCTGTGCAGTGGTGATGCCTGGCTCTATGCTGTGCAGTGGCAATGCCTGGCTCTGTGCTGTGCAGTGCTAATTTTCTCACCATAAGCTTGATGAGACATAACTGTGTACCCAAGAGGTACATCATGATCAAAACCACATTTCTCCGATGTCACACTAGTTTCTAATGAGTGAGGGAAGTGTTTGGAAAGTATTAAGGAAGCTGTGGCTTTAGCTTGAATTCCAGCAAGCCCCTAACAAATGTACCAACAACGTAACAACCTTCCAGGCTGTTCCTGCAGCAAGGTCCCCTTCTGCAGATGCATGACTTAGACCACTCTGTTGGGCAATGATCTGTGCCACTGCAGTAAGGATGCAGACACAGCCTCTCCATAGACTCCCCTGCTTAACTTTCCTAATGGATTCCACCAGCCCTACCTTGACTTGCTCTAGTCTGGTGCTAATGAAGGCAAAGAGTCTTCAGAGACCACTTGCCATCCTGGAACTGGGCCTTGGAGCTGTCGCATAGGCCTGTGGGGCAGATGTGTGGTAAATACCACTGTCACCACAGCCAAGTGAACAGCACATTTTCCAGTGGAAATAGCATGGGGGAGACAGAACATTACTTAACAGTGGGTGGGCAGCTCATTCCTAAGAGCTCAGTTCCTCCCTGTCAGGGACCCTGAGGAAGCTGGCTTCTGCAGCAGCTGTGGGAGGAAGCATCCCTCTGGTAGCTGCTGGGAGCAGACAGTGGGAGAAGCAAAGAGAGTCTCTTGGGGGAACCACTGTTTGTGATTTGACAGTGTAAACAACAGAAAACAAAACCCTTGGGCTCAGGAGCACAGACAAGCTGTATAAGGCTTTCTCATCTGCATCGGGCTAGCTTATTCACCCTTCTGGGTTTACTAACTACTTAAAGGTGCTCTTGTCTGTAGATGTAATAACATCAAGACTCCTCCATCTTAGGAAATGTTTGTCAAGTATATGCCTGTCACCATCTGTGAGCCTATTTCTTCTATTTCTTCTTAATGGGGTGTTCAAATAACACCTGTAAGTGACCCAATCTGGGGCTTTTTTTTTTTCAAAAGTGAGTGCTCATAAACAGAAGCCATAATGATACACTGTTTTCTTGCCCCACTGTCCCTTTTCAGCCTGACCCACGCCTGTTCACACCCATCATCAAGCACAGCATCTACATTCCCTCACCTAGACAAGGTCTCAGATGACAAGGGACTCAGACAAAAGCTTGACTACATGCCACACACCATATGCCAAAACATGTAAAGATTGAAACAGGCCCTTTGTCCATCAGATCCCTGCAACATGCCTTTTTTGCATTAAGAACTCATTAAAATCATCATGTTGGCATGTCCATATATTTGGATGTACTTTAAAGCAACCTTCACTGCTAATGGTGGTGGTGTGGCATAAATGAGAGCTGTCTACTGTGGCCACGTGTATCTATGTATCCCCAGTTGGTGGAGCTGCTTGGGTTATGACACTTATAGACTAGCGCCTTGCGAGGAGTCGTGCGTCCCTGATGGCAGGCTTTGAGAATTTCTTGCTTCGCCCTGCTTCCAACCCCACCCGTCGATGGCCTTTTGTGCAAAGCCGCGAGCGAGCCGAGCCGACTCTTCCGAATCTTCTGCTCCTGCTTGATTCTGTCCAGCCTCTGAGGACAGAAGAGGGAGTTGTGTTTGTGCCTAGCACTGTGGAAAGTTGACGAGCAACCACAAGATGGAGCTGGTACACAGGAGAAGTCCGAGCTAACGAGGGCTTGGAAGACGCTGCGTTCCAACATCCAGGGCAGAAAACTGACATCTCACTGAAAGATAAAGACAATATTTTAGGAAGATGTATGCTCCAAACTTTTCATAAAGTCAAAGTGTTGTTCATAACAGATTCCAAATTTACTCTTTAAATAAATTTAAATTTTTCCTTCTGGGAAAAATAACGCAGAACTACGTACGACATGAGAAGTGTCTTCCTTAGAGACTCTGCCTGTACCGAAGTAGCTTCCTTGTCCTTTGTCGTTAGCTTTAAAATGCTCGTTCTTCCATATTTTCGGTGGCAGTGCCATGATGTAAACGAGAAATACATTTATTTACTTAATTTACAGACTTCTGTGCCCTCTGTGTTTCGTGTGAATAAACAAATGAGCGGCATTTGGTACTTCCCATTGGTGTGCCTTTGCTGTTGGTACTCTTACCTCTCAACCTAAACTAAACCACTCTCCCAGCCCTGTTGGACCCCAGTGAGGCTTTAGCTGCAAGATCTTGGCGATGTATGACTAATAGGTAACCTAAGGTGTGCTGAGCTCTTAGGAAATCCAGAAGAGGCCACTAGATAGATCCCCAAGACCGCAAAATAGGCTATGGCCAGGTGACCATGGATCCTGGGGTGTGGGGAGTGCACAGAGCAGGCTGTCTGCTCCGTCCACCACAGTGTGCAGCCTGCTTGTCGCTAACGCAAAACCCAGAGCATCCTGTTGAGAAATGGAAACCTAAAAATAGACCTGCAAAGAGTACAGTACTGTGCCCTTGGCTTGAAAAATCTGCCCGGCACTGTGACCAGGAAAAAAAAAAAGCCTTTTCTATGAAGACTGTGCTCACAAAAGCCATATTTCACCTTCATACTGACTCCAAGGAAAAGCATCCTCAGAAAGCATGCGCCTTGGCTGTCCTTCAACTGGAAGATTATTGTGTTTGTCTCTGGTTGTTCTGGACATTCACTATCTGTGTTAAGTTTCTGAAATCCCTCAAACAAAAGGTTAAAGGTTACTGATTAGATTAATAGTGACATTCATGCAAATCTGCTATTACAGTGTGAATCTGATATTTGATAATATTTGGCAAAAATTCAAGGACAAGGGGGTAAGATGGCTGTTTTCAATATTTCCTACAGTACATACATGCTTTAGAATCTCCTACAATAAATAATGACCTGTCTAAGGCAATTTGGCTCAGAGAGCCCACCGGATATATATATGTTTAATTTTTAGCAGTTAAATCCAAATTTAATTGTCTATAACTGCATGAATTATCAGTTATAATAGTATTTGTAATAGCAAAGAATGTCAAAGGAAATTCCTAGTATGTATTTTGTATGTATTTCAAGGCTAGATCTTAACTGGTATTTTTTTAAAGCTATTTTAAAGACTTTATAGATTTGTATAACTTTTTAAGAACAGCTGCCTCCAATTAAATAACAAATACTTCCCAAAAACTCTTTCAGGTTCAATGTTCCTCCCGTGAACTGCAAAGTCTGGAGAAATGGACTTGGTTAAGAAGCCCAGAATCCCTGAAAGGATGCTTGAAATGGTATTTAATGCCTGTGAAGAGAGGAACAACCATTGGTTTAAAGTTCCACTGTAAAGATTGGTAAATAACGCTGATTACAGGTCTCATTCAAACAGTAAACAATGAACATGGGCTGAAGGGAGAATAATGCTCCGAATTGCTCTTGATCTCAGACTTGTGCCTATTGATCAGCCTAGCAATAACTGAGCTAATCGTAGGTAAGAAATCCAAATGCTTTAGAAAGTCACTAGCCGTGTGAGCGCAGGATACCCATTCTTTGTTCTTGTGCAGTAATATATTGAGGAAAGTCCTCAAGCAACCATGTATTTAAGATAAATTCTAGGGTTAACCCAAGTCAGATAAGATTCCCTTTCAACTCTTCTTGTAACTCATAAAGAACCATTTGTGTGCTCCTTCAAAATCAAACGTGCTCTGAACATTTACTCCAGGCCTGACACACAAGAGAAACAAGTAGCACTCAGCCTTCTGTGAGGTAATTATTGACCTCACGTTGGCTTTTTTCTAATAAGCTCAAAAGTAATGATTCCTTGTAAAATAGTAAATTTGCACTCTAGATAGACTTTTTTTTTTCAGTACGTTCTGGCAAATTTTCAAGTATAAAGTCTTTTTTTTCCCTCATTCCGGTCAACTTTGCTCGCTCTGGTCTGCCCCACTCACTCCAGCCAGCCCCGCTCGCTCCAGTCAGCCCGCTTGCTCTCTCCGGTCCAAGGATTCGTTTTAATATTATTATTCATAAGTACGCTGTAGCTGACTTCAGACGCACCAGAGGAGGGCGTCGGATCTCATTACGGGTGGTTGTAAGCCACCACGTGGTTGCTGGGATTTGAACTCATCACCTTCGAAGAGCAGTCTGGTGCTCTTACTCGCTGAGTTATATCACCAGCCCCTCAAGTATAAAGTCTTAAAGAAGAAATACACTAAAAATAATGCAAAGTCACTCCAAAAATCACAAGGAAAACTTAAAGCCGATTCTGAATTGCAAACATTTTCACTTTCCATTAACTTGCGTTGAGACCCAATGTACCCCATCACACGGAGAGCTTCCATCCTTTTAAATTCATTTGCAGGCTGTACGTCCTTAGAAGTTGATCACTCCTATCTTAATGTAAACAGCCGCATATAAGCATTTTACTAATGAAAATTAACAAGTGGAAAACTCTTACTATTGTATTGGCCAAGGAACGAGTTAGTGCTAGAGTTTGCCAGGTGGGGGCAGCAGAGAGCGCTTCCTGTGACAGCTGAGGACCTCAAGACCAGGTGGTTGCCAGGAAACCTTCAGGGCACCTGAGAACTGAGGAAGCGCCATCTGTCGAGGCAAAGTTAGTTGAATGGAAAGGCTGGCAATACGAAGCACAAGCCAGAAGAAACAAGCAAAGGAGACAAGAAAAATGAATGCAAAGCGGAAAGAAGCCACAAACCCTGACTGTAAATAGGTCACCGCAAAGAAAGGACTTAATTGCTCACACTTTGCAATTTTCAAGTGTAAAGCAAATATAGTGATGTTAGCACTTCACAGAATGATCATCACAAGGATATGCTATGCCACAATGCATGTAAAGTGTTCAGTGCATTGCCCATCGGGGTCGCAGAGAGGAGGGGACAAACACAAGGAAGGAGCTGTTATTGCTTCCTGCTGCAGTTGCTGAGAGGCTGACAAAGCAAAGCTGAAAGCCAAGCATCAGAGAAGAAAGCCAACAGAAACCCATAGCAGTCGTAGACTCCCATTACGTGGAGACAGCAATAGGACAACGGGAGCTGCGCTGGTGGGCAATTGCCTGTTGGCTCTCTATAGCTCAAAGTCTGTCTCCCAGGAAGATCCATCAACTTCTCCTCTGCCTAAGAGATAACCTGCCAGGTATCCCGTCACTTAACTGAGGTGGAAAACAACTCTTGTGTTCTTTCAAAATAAGACCAGTTGTCTGGCCGTCTTGCCTTCAGAGCAAGAGTGGGAATCCCGAAGAGTGGGGTTCCAGAGTGGCAGGGTAAGGTGCCCCCTTGAGGTTGTTATTTGCCAAAGCAGTTCTTGAGGGTAGTTTAGTTTGTTTGTTTGTTTGTTTGTTTGTTTGTGTCAATGCTTGTCGCGGGCCCACACAACTCTGACCAGCAGAGACGGTGGGAAGAAACGACACGGGGACGCCAAGGTGGGTTCAGAGCAGCTTGCCTTCACAGCTTCTGCTTTATTCTGCTTCTCTCTCTCTCTCTCTCTCTCTATCTATCTATCTATCTATCTATCTCTCAGGTTTCACACAGCTGCAGCCGGTTCACTCACTCACTCTGGTCTCTCTCTCTCTCTCTCTCTCTCTCTCTCTCTCTTGGTCTCTCCTACACTGGTCTCTGGTCTCTGCTACGCTGGTCCCTGGTCTCTGCTACACAGGTCTGGTCTCTCTAACGCTGGTCCTGTCTCTGCTACTCAGGTCTCTCCTCATCTGGGGCTGCCCTCAATTTATACTTCCATTCACTCACGTCACCTCACACCACCCAATCATAGACGCACATGTCCAAGGCAGCATGCAGGATTGGCTGATAGAATGGTATCACAAGATGTTGCGCTAATCTCTCCAACGAGTTACACGTTACACGTGCTGCTTTTATTGCGCATGACTGAGACTGGGATGAACAAGCGAGGTCACAGGGCTCAGCATAGAGCCAGGGCGCCATCTTTGGCCCATGTGGCCGTGCCCGCTCCCCACAAATGCTAATGACCCTTTTGTTTGTAAAACTGCTGAGTACATATCTCCTGTTCTTGGAGAAGATGGTAATGTTCTCATAGGTCTAAGCACAGGCTGCATTCTGCGAGGGGTTAAGTGCTCTGCCTCACAGTGGGAACTTGAGACTTGAACAGACTAAGCTCTTGAATTCAAGGTGGTGTGTGGTAGGGATTGGGGGAGTGTAAACCGTTGTTTGCAAACTGAACACACACACACACACACACACACACACACACACACACACTGTATACCACTGAAGAGTCTAGATATTGGGTTGAATTCTTTTGGGGGGTGCAGGGGTAACAGCTTGTTCCCCATTGGAGTCTTCCTGAGGTAGAAGATGAACCAGCTTTAGAAGCTGGGAGATAAAAGGCTTGTTTGCATGAAGAAGACTTATGGACTGCATGAGACTGAGGCTTGCAAAGGCCTAGGAGTCTGTCGTAGAATCTGAATGCCTCTGGACCTGCAGAGGCTATCAGGGGTTACACTGCAAACCTAGTTGTTGAGGCTCACCCATGAATCCTCCACTATCACTGTAACATCAAGCATGCAGCATGCTCTTAGTAGGGTTTTTATTAAGTATGGTTAATTAGAAATAGTTACCATTTCTAATAAGTAGTGCGGTCACATAAATCTACAGAAATATTCAACCTCAAGGGTCACCTACTCATTTCACTCCTCCGCTGACACCACTAAGTGCTATCTCCTAATTCTACTTCCAAACAGGCTCGCCCAGCTCCTCCAAACCACTTGACCCAGTCAGTGTGTGCAGTTTCAATCTGAGAGACAGTTGGATCTCCCTTCCAGTCTCGACCCGGATACTCACTCCTCACAGAGGATCCTTCTTAAAATATCAATTAAGCCTATTGATTTCCCTGCCTGTATCTCAGTGATCTCAGGATGAAGACTGGAGTGCAATTATCCAGGCGTGGTGGCTCATAACACTAATTCCCAGGGGCAGGAAGATTACAAGCCTGGCCTACGTAGTAGGATATCTTCTCAAAGTACTCTAAAGGAAAAGACTGAAGGGGCTTACAAGATGGGTTGGCAGCTAAAGGTGCTCGCTGCCAAGTTCGAGAACTCAGGTTGGATCCCTGGGACCCACACAATGGAAGGAATTCCCAACTTCACACGTATGCTGTGGTGCCCCTCTCAGCTCCAGTGAATAAATAAATATAATAAAAAGTCTCACTGAAATATTCAGCAGCACACACAGCCAAGACTTTACTTAGTGAGCTGTGGAGAACTCAGTGTGAGCCTGGACCCTGGAAAGGGCTATTCAGGAAACCCCATGAGACAGCCGAGTGGCCATTCAAGTCATGAGCTCCTGTGTAGGAGAAAAAGAAGAACATGGCAAATTGAGCCTAGAACACACACCCATCATCCCATCCCTCCAGATGCTGAGATGGGGGGGGGGGGATAACAAGTTAAGAGCTAATCTGAGCTGTAGAGCGAGATACTAAAATCATCAAGGAAGAGGGAGAAGGGGAGAATGTGACAGATTTGAGGAAGGGGTTGTTCTACGGAAATCCAATAGAAGAAGAGTGGACTTCCTGTTCCTACATGCAGCACAGATCATCAGTAGCATCCTCAACCCAGCGAATGAAGCAGCTTCATCACACCAAAGGAACCCCAGTTACCTTACATTGAGAAATAATAAGAGCTGAGACCTGTGCTGTTTACATACAATGGAACCCCAGTTACCTTACACTGAGTAATAATAAGAACTGAGACCTGTGCTGTTTACATACAAGAGTGTTGGTCTCTCTCCAGCACGTGCTAAGGAAGGAGCTACCCACCACTCATCTCACATGCTTAAGTACCATCATGTTATAGTGATGATCTTCACTTTCGATATGTGAAAATCAAGGCTCAAAGGGTTGCTGGAAATCAAATAGCTAATAAGCCATGAAAAAAAATCTTTTCTTTAAATAGAAATGAGATAGGTGTGGTACACGGTTTAGGGTCAGGCAGTGTGGAAAGCAAGCAGGGCCTATGTCTATTATCTGTTCCCCACCGTGACGATCACAGAGCTCCCTACAGGGAGGGACTGTTTTGTTCACAGTGGCCTAAGCAGCGTATTAAGGAGTGTCTGACCATGGCAGACTTTAAGCAGGGATTTTGTTTTTGACATAAATGGAAGAAATAAAGGTTGACAGCTGTTTTATTACTCAGTATTTTGATTCAGAGATTTATAAAAGTTGGAAAGATCAGTGCGGATACCCTTATGTCCATAGATTTGGTGTTGGATAGATTTCTTATTCCATCCACTTCCAAGTACTGCTACTAAAATACAACTTTGCCTTATTCAACCAGAGGTTTCCATTAGCAACAAGAATTAATTAAATTATGAGTCATCGGCAGACGACACTAATGCAGATTATCCCCCCACCACCACCACGGTTCTTTTTTTTTTTCCTAATTATAAAAAGTAAGACAGTAAAAGACACATGGTAGATCTATTAATTTTAAAAAGCAAAGCATGTGCCATTGTGAAAAGACTTGGTTTTGGTGAAAACAAAATGCAGAGTAGAACTTGATGTGTTTTCCTCCCAGGGGATGATGATAATACTATGCAGAGTTTATATGTTCCTTATACCTGCCATGTGTATTGTCTCCTTTAATTATTTTAACAATGCCATATGGTTCTATTATACCCTCAATTAATTTGTATTATTTCTCCCGTATTCTGTTTTGAGACAATCTGGAACTTAGAGAAATGTTGCAACATGCAAATGTGCGAGTGCGCGTATCCTTCAGACACGTGTGCGGTGTGTGTGTGTGTGTGTGTGTGTGTGTGTGTGTGTTCTGCGTTTTTCTTCTGTGTATATTGAGAGCCTTGAGGTTGCATTACTACTACAATGCTCTTCCGAAACCACTGGACTTCACCTGTCTCTCTACATGTACAATTTCCTTACTAGTTCCTGGCTCCGGGTGTCCTCAATATTTTTGCTTATGGAATTGGCTCCTGTAGTAACAAATCTCCCTCCAGTGGCCTTCTTTGTTTTCCAGTACGGCTGTTCTCGTCCCATCTCTAATCCCAATAGATCCCAGCCTTCTGTCTCTCTGGTAAGCTCTGGTGCCTGATGTCAGCATGAAGAACCTGCTTCCATTGCCCCAAGACTTCTCCAAACACCTTGGGATGATACCTCACCCTCAACAACACAAAACCAACGCCTTCTCAGGACCCCTCCCTCATTGTTCAGTAATGGCCATGAGAAGCAGGTCATAGCTGAGCCTGGTGGCACGGGTGTGTGATTCCAGTTACTGTTAAATTCAAGGCCCACTTGGGCTGTAGCCGGAGTTCAAAGCCAGCCTAAGCATCTTAATGAGAACATGCCTCAAAATAAAGAGTAAAAAGAAGACTGGGGATGTAGCTCAGTGGCGGGATGCCTGTCTAGCATGCAGGAGGCCCTGAGTTGAACACTTAGTACAGAACAGGAGGAACAAAGGGCAGCAGAGTCTCTGATGGCAGAGTTTAAATCCACGCCAAGGCCAGCAAGTTATCATCTTTGCATATCTATGAAAAAGGACCAGCCAGTTAGATCAAAGGTACCGATGGCCTTGTAGCCCGCCTTTTGTCTGAGAATGAGGAATAAAAGATGAAAGAAAAAAATGGGCTGGTGTTATGCTCATTGAGCTGCAGTGTGTGTGTGTGTGTGTGTGTGTGTGTGTGTGCGCACGCGCGTGCATGTGCACACAAGCATAGGATGTGTGTGCTGTGGGGGCGGGGGGGGAGACTGGGCATGGAATAACAAACTTGGAGACCAAGGGCTTGAGTTCTATTTCCAGGACTCGCATTGTGGAAGGAGAAAGTCAACTCCTGAGAGTTATCTTCTGACCTTCACACTTGCACTGTGGCTCGAGCACGTACGTATACACACACACACACACACACACACACACACACACACACACACACACAGGAAATTTAGTAAGAAGGTAAATGAAACAGAAAAGGGAGGAAGCTTTTTCTGAACTGAGCTACCAGCGGCTAAGTCGCCACTGACGTTACAACACGGTTGCCAGCTAATACCCAGCCGCCCTATAACTGCTGGGAAACGCAAACAGCTCAGCGTTCAACTGCTTCTGTTTTTTCATGTCTCAAAGCAGCAGAGCAGGGAGTGTTCTCCAAAGACAAAGGCTGTCGAGAGAGAAACGTTCACTGCAGCCCAGGCTGGGGGGGACTCGGCATGCACTTGCGTTTTGATTTTCCTTTTGCCATGTTAGCAAATAGACCCGAAATACCCAAACCTCTGTGTCCATCACTTGTGAAATCCCACACCAGTCTCCAGCTCAGCAGATCTCACGGTCTCTCTTTTCTGAATTTACCTTGACTGTGCGACTTCCAAATGAAAACAAAAGGTGTCTTTAAAAAGAACGGACACCTGCTTTCCTCCAAATGTGTTGTTAATCAGCTCCTTGGCCCAGGTTTGCTCACATTGAGGAATGAGAACCAGCTCCTGCTACTGGTGCCTTTTCTCATCACTTCGATCTTCCTTTATCCTGACTTTTCTCTGTGTCTATGTTCCTTTAACTGACTGCTACTTCACTGTCTTTCTCCTTTATGACTTATTTGCGTCCTCCGTCCTCTGCATCCTCACCTCGTCTCTTGGCTTTCCCCCTAAGTAAGTGCTTCGTCGAATGAGGCTCATTGTGTTATGTGTGCGTGGATCATGCTGAAAGGAGAGTCCCCCACAGGCCCCAGTTAGCTCCTCTTCCTTTTCCAGGAGATAACAGCTCCCCTTTCTTATGGCAGGTCTCTTCCATCAGCCAATAGTAAAACAGTCTCCTCCAGAATCCCACCAGATATAGAGTCCACTCAAGGGACAGGAAGAAAAATACACAAACCCGCTATAATAAGGCTGCAAATGTCCAGGCACAGCCAGAACTTGCTTAAACACCATGCTTAAACACAACCATCTTTCTGCCCACTTCAGGCTGATATATAAGCCTACATAAGATGCTTAACTAACAGGTAAGACAGAAGGATGTATATTTGAGAAAGTGCAACGGTGAGTGGCCAGGAACTCACTTAACTACAGGCTAAAGCCCAGAGCAAGGGAATATCACAACTCCGGGCACAGAAAGATGGACGAGAAACTTGTCTATTGAGGACTGATGATGCAAAAGAGACACCAGACGTGCTATACTCAGACGCTTGCCACTATTATGACGTTTACTGTACTCTTATTATGGTCCAGACACCTAGCAAAAGCATTATCACCTTTTATATTTTATATTACTTTGCCTACTTTCCAGATGGAGAAACCAGGTGGATTGATTATTGGATTTTTATCTATCCAACACCGATCTCTCTCTCTCTCTCTCTCTCTCTCTCTTTCTCTCCCCCCCCCTCTCAAAATGGTTCTTTCCTGAAATGACCCCATTTGACACATTTGAAGGAATCCAACTTGCCCTCATCCACAATGTTTGATACTAGGATGGACACATCACTCAAAGAGGCAGTAAGTCTTTCATGAGCTTCGACATACAGACCCAGGGAACACTCTAGAAGGACGATGGCCTAAAATCTAGGGCTTCCTTTCATTCTGCTAAGAGAAAACCATTTCCAGTAAGAAATTCTACTGCCCCAATCAAAGCATACTAGAGGCTCAAGAGATGCTGGCAAAGGTGGGAGGGTGGGCAAGTAAAAATCATTCATTCCGGCACCTGGTGTCTTTTAAATCAGTTCTGATCCTAGGATTTACAGGATTAAACACTTATATGCCTTTATCTTTAATCTAAATTGAGATTCTGTCTGTTTGTAATTTTTTGGAGTCTTGTAGATTGGGGCTGACTTACAGAACTTCTTCACCTGAGCAGCCATCAGCGCACACATGTAGAAAAGCACCCACATTTTGGGACAGCGCCACTGTGAACACGTGTATGTTTGCTTTGTCTCTGCCCCACTTTTTCTCACTCAACTCCTAACATCCTGGGAACCTTCGGAGTGACATGGGGACAGCCTAAATGGCTGGCGGCCCTAGGTAACTTCAGATCAGGGTCTGATCCCAGGAAGACTTAGGTAGGATTAGGAGGTTGGGACTTTCAGCTAACCCCTCAGCCTCTGGGAGAAAAAGAAAAGCTGAAGTTTAAGTAGATCCCTGATGCCAATGATTTAATCAATGTGCCCATGTGATGAAGTTTCCAATAAGGTAAAAATGGACAGATTTGGGAAGCTGAGCACATGGAGCCTTCTGCAGGGTGAGCATCCAGATAATCCTAGCTGACGGTTTGCGATTGTTGTTAACTGACTATATCTGCAATGAACTGCAATCCAGAAATCGACCTTTATACTTGCAAAACTTGTTTTAAAAGATGGATTTATTTATTTATTTTATGTATGAGTGTTCTGTCTACATATACACCTGTGTTCCAGAAGAGGGTATTAGATCACATTAGAGATGGTTGTAAGCCACCATGTGGTGGCAGAGGATCGAACTCAGGACCTCTGGAAGAGCAACCAGTGCTCTCAACTGCTGAGCCATCTTTCCAGCCCCAAAACTATTTTTTACAGTTTTATTTGTTTTTATTTGAGTGTTTTGTGTATGTGAGTATATGCAGTGACCTGGGCAGCCAGAAAAGGGCAGTCAGTCTCCAGAGTTGGAGCTACAGCTTGTTGTGAGCTATCAGGTGGGCACTGAGAACTGAACTTTGATTCTCTTCAAGATAAATGGGTTCTGTTGAGTTTTAGTAGCTATCCTAGCAAATTGCCCTGAGAAGAGACCCATGTAAACTTCCTAAATTTAGGGAGCAGCGTGAAGGAACAGAGCATTCAACCTGTGGGATCTGATATTAGGAAGATATTGTGGGAATTAACTTAAACTGTAGTAGCGTATCCAGCCGGTATCCCCTGCAAAACTGCTTGTTTGCTTGCTATGTAAAAGAGAAATCCCCCACATCTGTTGGTATAACCGATGTGGGTTTTAAGAATATATGTTATATGTAGAAAATCAGTTGTTTTGTTTGTTTGTTTGTTTGTTTTTACTTAATCACTGGGAAATAGAAGATAGGATCTCTTCCAAGTTCACAGAGGTCCATACACTGTTGGTAATCCCTGTGAAGGTGAAAACATCTTATAATGCATAAAAATGCTGGAAAGAGTACCTAGAAATATTTTACTTTAGTAGCAGGGGAGTGTGTGTATGTGTGTGTGTGGGGGGGGGGAAACAGTCCTATGCTTTGTACCCCTGAATATTTAAAACACATTTAAAAAGCCACCTTGAAATAATCAAAATGTTTCCAAGGAAATTAGCTACATAACAAGAACAAAGTTCATGTATATGTATAGAAATACAAAAAACTCAGCCCCTAAAAATGTAAAGTTCAGAATTGTTGACATTTAAATGAAAAATTACTAAGCATGCATAAAGTAAGAAAATATGTCCTATAGTGGTATAGAAAAATACATTAGCACTGACCTAGAATTGTACAATAATGGAACTAGGAGGCATGCTGAGTAAAACATATGTTCAAGGGCTAGGGAGAAATTTCATCACTACAATGCTACCACACAAGCGCTCTGTCTTGCAACAAGTATATGCTTTTAATTAGAGGCCATTGTATGGTATCATCCTTTCTATTACCAAAATACATGAATGAAGGAGTGGACAGAAAAACTATCTTTAAAGGTAAGTTCAGAGGCAGCTATATGGCTCAGAGGGTGGAGGTGCTTGCTACCAAGCCTGATAACCTGAGTTCAGTCACCAGCATCCACACTGTTGAAGGAGAGACAAAATGTGCACAAATCGTCCTCTGACTTCCACAGGTGTGTTATAATACACGCCCCTCCCCCAAGAACCTGATAAGTGTAATAAAAAGATCCATTAAGTGTCTAAAGACAGCAATGGTGTACTCACATATATAGAATAAATAAATCCAAACAAAACAAAACAAAAGAGATCCGTTAAGTAAATTCAAAATTTTAGCTAGAAAAAAGGAGGATTTTCTTACAATTTAGGAATAGCCATTTCCAGGCTTTGTTCTTATTTTCTCTCCATGTCTGCTAGGCAGTCAGGCAGGTAAGACAACTGAAATTCAGTTTAGGTACGTAAAAATGGTAGCGCCTTTAGACATGTTCTACAACACCTTACAAGATGCTAACCGCATGATAGAAGACTTAAGCAAAGGCCACCCAGAAGGGCATGAGAGTGTCTGCCAGCAAAACACTGCACACATAAACACAAGCTCTCACACACAAAAATATATAAATAATGTAAAAAGATTGTTCTTAAATAAAATAAAGAGTGCTGCAGAGGTGTATCTGTTAGGGGGCTTGCTGCTCTTTCAAAGGAGCCAAGTTCAATTCCAGGACCAGTGTTGGGTGGCTCACAACCCACCTGTCATTTCCCTTCCAGGGGAGCCCACACACACACTCTTTTGGACTCCAAGGTCACCTACACATATATGGCACATATTCATACAGACACATACACACAAAATAGTGTGTGTGTGTGTCTTTAAGGAGAATATTTCAATTTAGCTTAAGAAAATAATAAGAGTTTTAAGTAATACTACAGCTGGAAGAAAAAAAACAACTAAAAACCAAAAACAAAAAAGACTACTAAACTTTATTTTCCAAAACTACTAACACTCAGGGTAAGCAGAGAGTTCCCCGACTAAAGAGCAGCGTGCCCGCCATCCTATCATTTCTATTGGTGACTTTGTGAAAGAGGGAAAACATTTAGGGTCTCTCTATTCGTACTCTTGTCTTCCTTTTAAATTTTAACTCTTTTCTTCTTTTCAGAGAGGATCTTATACTGTAGCTCAGGCTGGTCTCCAGCTAGTGACCCTTCCTCCTCTGCCACCCAAGAGTTGGAATTACAGGTCTGCACCACCATCATACACACACACACACACACACACACACACACACACACACACACACACACACACCATCTTCCTTAGAGAAATATCAGAACTACCTTAAAGAATATTACGGATTCACGGTTAAGTAAGGTGACTGACAGGTCCCTCATAAGGCTGCCCGTGTGGTATTTTCTACATTGCTGTCCTCCATGGTCTAAAGCAGCTGTTGGTCTGTCTGTGGATCTATGGCTATAAAGAGTTGGGAAATTGAACCAATGTGTGTTCCATTATCCCTTACTTATTTGTGCCAGTGGATGGGAGTTGAAATATGGAACACATCAGCAAGGATAATACCAGATTAATTTATGCTTGGACTTGGAGTAAAACCAGACACATGTGCTTACATGCAAATGTACCCACCCCATAAGCCTCCAGGCTTTCTGCTCACCACTTGGCTGGGATCCTATACGCAGCCTGCGGCCATCATGTCAGTACTGGAGAAGTCCCTAGAAACCAAAGACCATCTGAGGCAAGAGTGCTTGATGACAGAGATTTGGGGCTGGATCGTGGGTATATATGCACACAAATACAGAACCACCGGTAACTAATTAGCATCCTTCAAATTTGGTGAAAACAGTGACTGAGATCATAGAAAGAAAACAGGCCTTGCTCAATTGGCTACATGCTTTAAAAGAACATGGGGGCAAAGTGGAACTTCAGGACTTAATTATTGCTGGCATGGTCACACATGCTTGTGATCGTAGCCCCTGGAAGGAGGAAGCATGGCTAACAGGAGTTCAGTGTCATTCCTTGCTACGTGGCAAGTTCGGGACCAGCCTGGGTTTTATGAGAACCCACCTCATAAAAGCAAAATGAAACAACACCAACAAAGAATTTACTTCTGGATAGCTACAACAGACCCATCGAAGTTCCGAGCTCTGTAAATGCCAGGCTAACTGCACATGAAGCCAGTCCGTGGTCTTGGGGTAAGGTACACAGAGTGTCACATCTTGTTTTTCATTTACAAGGTAGACATGTTGGAGAAGCTACTTTCATTCTAAGATTCACTTTGTTATCCACAAACCCAGGGCGCGTGCGGTGGGCACATGCTTGTCATCCTAGCACTTGAAAGCCTGAGGCAGGAGGATCACTACAAGTTCAATGCTGGCCTGTGCTACAGAGTGGCTTTTAAGTCTAGCATGGGACACACAGTAAAGCAAAGTGAGTAAATAAATAAGTAAATACGTTTAAAATATGGTGGTAATATGATCATAGGAAACCTCTCATAAGGTCACAGAGATTAGAAGGCACACACTATGAAGCACCCACAAAGGAGCTGGCACTTAAGGCAGTGTATCTTCTCATATGCTCTAATATATATACTATATATTATACTTAGAGCTCATATCCAAAAATGCAGACTAGAAGGCCTTTCTCTAACTTGAACAATGTTTCTCCAAAAGACAAAGTTAAATATGCCTTTGACAAATGAGGACCTTTGGTATGAAGGTTTTTATTGCTTGCCACCCCTCTCTCCCATCCATCAAAATCCAAAAGGTGCTTGGTGATTATTTTCATTTTTAAGAACTTATCATATATATAAATTATACAATTATAGTATATGTATCATAAGATATAATATATAAATACTATATATTTATATTATATATCTAATATAAATATTATATATAATTATATATTATATAAATTATATAATATCTTTATTATATTTATGATTTTAGAGATTATATTAGGCATAGGTGGCACATAACAAATTCCTCTTTGTTCCAGGTGCAGTGCTTCACAGCCCATTGGAGGGAACACCCGTCCACTTCTAATGCCCCATGCCCTGAGAGGGAGGGTGTGAGACTACTGCATATTCCCTAACCCTGCTAGATATCTCAACTTCCTTCTTGTCCTTCCCCAGGGAGGAGTGATATCTCTCATTGGCAAGTTTGGAAGCAACAGTGTTTGCAAGACAGGCTCTTTATAAAACAAGTCTCCTTCAAAGACGTTAGGCATGTTGTAAGCTTAGAAGCATTTGTGGCTGGGAGGAGGCACATTACCCAGGGCTAACTATGGTTTTGGTATTCAGCTTCATGAGGCTGAAGCCATCCAACGTCCACTTCATGAATGCCAACAGTCTCCTGTAGGCCTCACCCTCATCTGCTTCTTAGTTCAGAGATTGGATGGGGAGAAATGGTATTAATACTAGCCTACCCAAGTGCCGCTGTCCAGTCTGCACAGTCTTTTTTTTTAAGAGTGTAACTGTAGTGTGACCTAAGCATTTTTATCATTCTGGTTGTACAGCTAAGGAAGTGGCATGAGCCAGATCCAAACGGGTTTTTGTGCTGCCAAAGACGACGCCCTGAAAGGCACCCATCTTGCTTCCACATGCAAGCTTAATAGTAAATGGATAAGAACATTCAAAATTTGGGTTGATGTTGAAAAGAAAGTTAGCACAGTATTATATCCACTATACTTACATTCTGTTTGGCAGAGGAGTAAGCCAAGCTAAACTTAAATTCCACACATGCTGAATTTTATTTTAGGGAGAACAGGCTGCAACCACAATAAAGAACTGTATTTGCAGCTGACAGCAATGGCCACGTGACTCCCTAGAACTCGAGCTACAATCTGAAGAGTACATTTTATGATCCGCAAGGTCTGGAGACATAAGCAATGGAAAAGGGTGTTTCCAGAGGTTTCCAACCAACAGCCACAGAAGCAGCAGATTTTCTTGTTCTTCTGATGGAGTGTTAGCCTGCAGCTTTGGCTGGCCTCAAACTCACGATGTAGCACAGGCTGACTCAAGCTTGAGGAAATCCTCCTGCCTCACCCTCCTGAATGCTGGGATTATGCGGGCATGAGCTACCACACAAGAGCTCAAACTCAACAGTTTTGACAGTTTGTTTCTCATCTTCTCCTAGCATGTATAAGAGAGCTTGTTCACAGTAAGCTTATTCTGACCTGGGCCCCTGAATATTCTCAACGTTCTGTGATTTCTTCTGTACTCTCTCTTAGAAAAGTTTGACTTCCTCATCCCCTTGAAAGAAAAAAGAACTTACACATCTAAGAAAGCTGACAGCTTTTTCATGGCCATGTGAAGGAGGAATTCTGCCTATCCTTGTGCCTTCATGTGAGTATATGAACGAGACAACAATAAAATTTCACACATAGTGGCTAGGCATGTGTAATCTCTGTTCAGAAGACTGAGGAAGAAGGATCTTGAGTTTTAGGCCAGCCCTGGCAAGGTAGTAAGACTGTCTCAAAAAAAAAGTTATTGTTGAGCCTGGAGAGATGGCTCAGTCATTCCGAGCACTGGCTGCTCTTGCAGAGGACCCACATTTGATTTCCAACACACACATGGACTCTCAAAACTGCCTGTAACTCCTGTTCCAGGGTATTCAATACACATTTTCAACTTCTTTGGGCATCAAGCACACAAGTGGTATATAGATATTCATAGAGAAAAAGCATCCATCTATACATAACTTTCTTCCAGTTGCTAAATCTCAGACCCATGACTCAAATACTTCCCCTTAAAGCCCCAGAATTATCATTCCAACCTTCCATAAAAACTCCTCCCATGTCTTAGGTTAAGTTTGCAATGCTCCTGGTCACAATGTCACATTACACGATGTCCTCTCTGTCATATCCAGATCCCTTCATACTTTGTCTAAGATATGTCTGACATATGTGCCTAAGCCTGATTCAATATGCCATGTCTCCATAAAGAAAAAATGCACACAATCACCACAAGCATATTACTACTGTTTATAACAGACTTACCATCTTTCCCAGCTACGGTACCTGATTTGTTCAACCTGATGCTGAACAGTCCTGGTTAATTTACTCATGAGCATCCTACCCAAAATTCCAATTGGAACCCCAGAGCAACAGGAT
Organism: Mus minutoides; assembly: GCA_902729485.2. Lineage (NCBI taxonomy): Eukaryota > Metazoa > Chordata > Mammalia > Rodentia > Muridae > Mus > Mus minutoides. The sequence goes on from LR749739.1 coordinate 1,710,990, forward strand.
GATAAATATGATTTGTACTTCCTGTCACTGTTTTTTTTTTCAAATATGCGTTCTTAAAATCACCTTAGTAGAAGTAAAAAGACATGCCTAGTAGCAGCTGTTAGCTCCTTTGTAAACTTGCTGAATGACGGAAAGAGCCTGCGCCAGCTTGGTGTGGAAGAAACCATTGATGTGGCTACTTTGACATCACTGTCTTTCAGAGGGACTGTGTTTTCTTTTACTGATGGCAACCCACAAGAAGTTCTAGAAAGTGGTTATAAATTCGAACCATGAAGTTTAGTCTTGGTTGCCAACCTTGCTGCATCTGGAATTAACTAAAAACATAGGCTGCTGGGCATTGCTATGAGGGGTTCTCATGGTCGTAGTATTTGACGAGGGAAGATCCACCCAAAACATGGGTGGCACCTCCTGGTGGCAGCCCAGGTTCAAGGCCTAGAAGAAGGAAGCTTTCCTTTCTGTCTGCTTGCCCTCACCCTCGCTAGCACATCCATATATCCTATTGCTGTGACAGGCCTTCACCAATATTAGAACCAACTTCTTTTGGGATTCCGATAAAGACTGAAGACCAGCACCTCTCCGGGAATCCTCTACGGTTCAGTACCAGGCTGAGCCTGGTGAGAGTAACAGCCTCATGGAATAAACAACTATCAGGTTCTTGTCCTCTCCGAGGCAAGGCGGCCACCGTTAGACTACACAGACTGCGTCTGCAAAACAACCCACTAACTCCCTTTAATATACATTCACTCTATCAGCTCTGTTACTCTGGAGAAGTCTGACCAATGTAATCATCGTGGGTGCAGAAAAAACACGGAGTCTCTTTAGAACCTGGTGACAGAGAATGTTTGGCCCACTTTTCTAAAACTATAGAAAAATCAACGTGAGGTTCAGAAAGGTCAGTGATTTCTTCAAGATCATGTCAAGTTTAACAGAGTTAGTTCAGAGGTACAAGTTTGAACCCAAATTCCTCTTGGCAATTTTACCATAAGAAGGGTTTAATTTCTAAATTTTCTGGAACTGTGATATATAGAGAGAATCCAGAAGCATGACCCCCTCCTCAACTTGCTTGCTTAAATTCAGAGACTTGTGTCTGGTTCTAGGCTGCCCCCCCCCAACATACACACACACACACACACAGAGCACACTCCAGGATGGTTGCCATGTCCAGAGGACAGCCTACCTTCCGTCTGTCCCGCCCCACATACACACCAGTGACACTCCTCACTGCAGTTAAAAGTAGGCAGTGACCGTTAAGGGGATGGCAGACACGTCTAATTCAGCTTCAAATGCCTCTTCGAAAAGCATAACTTGTGATACATAGTCACATCCCAGACATCAGCACGGAACCTTTGTTTTAGAAAAACGTGTTTGAAAAAGAAGTGAAGAAACTGAGCAGCCAGTACAGTTGGAGAAGGGGAGCCAGATTTGAAGACGCAAATGGACGGGGAACTGGGGTTGACTGCACACCAGAAATGGAATCAGAACCAATCCAAACCAGAGCTCTGAGCTCCCCTCAGCTCTGAAGGGCTGCTCAGGACTTAGATTCCCGGGGAGGAGGAGGAAGAGTGACAGGAGGTGTTTACAGGGGTGAGCACACCCAGAGAAGGTGTATCAAAGAGCTTGTGGTTCTTCCTTTATCTCCACGTTACACATCTGCCATGATCCCTCTTTCCATCTCTCCACTTGTGGGATTAACTCAGAGGGAACACAATGAACTACCACGAGGAATTTGTCACAACTGGATTGCAAGGCCACCTCAGTCATCAACATGTTCCAACAATGCACAATACCGATGTTTCAGTTAGGCTTTAGGGTTCTGTTAATAATCTCTTACTTGTGTCAGCCATTAAAATTTTTTCACTGGAGGATAAATGGAATTGAATACACAGCTAAAGTATTACATGGAAAGAAACACCTCATATTTATCTAAAGGAAAACATGTCAGCTATTCTTTTTTTTTTTTTTTAAGATTTATTTTATTTATTATGTAAGTACACTGTAGCTGTCTTCAGACACTCCAGAAGAGGGCGCCAGATCTCGTTACAGATGGTTGTGAGCCACCATGTGGATGCTGGGATTTGAACTTATCACCTTCGGAAGAGCAGTCGGGTGCTCTTACCCACTGAGCCATCTCACCAGCCCCATGTCAGCTATTCTTAAGTCTTAGTATAACAGCATGCCTCCTCTCCGGGATAGCTAGAGTTCACAGCCAGTTGAAGGCAAGAACGGACAGCTAAGAGCTTCCATCTACCTCGTAGGTGTCTTGCCAGGCTCCTCCGGGCCTACGGAACTTCTCCCTGGTGCTCATGGAAAGCACCAGGGAACAGATGCATTCCAGTTTGTGACAGGAGAACAGCCTGCAGATTCCGCCTACTCCCTCCAGTCCATCTGGGAGGTGGGTGAGACCCAGAGCCCACAGAGAGGGGGCTCTCCTGGGAATCCCTTGGGGTACCATGGCTATTGGTGCTCTATTTTCAGTAGATGGCACTGTGTCTATGGAGATAAGCCTGGGGGGAGCCAAGATGGGAAATCTGATTGTTTCTAGAGAAAGCCCATTCCGTGTGAGAACGCATGGTATTTTTTTTCCCCTCGGCTACATGATAACACAAATTCTATTCAGCATTCACGTTAGCATCCCCTTTGAAGCATGAGGAACTCTGTGATTTATTACGCTGGCTCAGACTCGGGGCTGTGGTGGTGCCCAGGGCCATCCTATGAGGAATGGAGTTGGGTTAAGAATAAATCATTCTGAATGTTCATATACTTTATCACAGGCACATACATCAGCATCTGTACTCCATCTGTGCCCTGGATCCCCACCTGGAGCAATGGTGTTCCCTCTCAATGCCAGGCAGGCCCTGCACCCAGTAGTCCAGACTCTAGTCACGTGGCAGACAGAACATCCCTTGCATAGTACTGGTTCTCAATTCTGAACAGCAGGCACTGTCAGCTGCCTGCCATTGTTTTTGCCTTACCGTACTGATCCTTCTTTTTCTGAGTATTTGCAGAAAAATAAACTTCAGTTACTAGGAGTTTAGACCGAGGTAACTTTATAATTGGGATGAGAAAGTTCGGTCTTGCTACTCAGGAAATGACTTGTAAGCCCAGACTAGAGATTTGAGTAGGTGTGACCCAAGCACATTGCTGCAGAACACATATTCTTTTCTGCATAATCTTACCAAGAAGATTATGTTCCCACTTTACAGATGAGGAAATAAAACAGAAGAACTCTACCTAATACTATATCTGCTAGGCATATGATAGTTTGCTGTTTTGCTGTTGGGTTGGTTTGGTTTCTTTGATACAGGGTTTGTCTATGCAGTCCTGGAGCTTACTATGTAAACCAGTTGGCCTGGAGCTCCAAGAGATGTGCCTGTCCCTGTCTATGGAGTGCTGGGATTTAAATGCATTCACCACTATCTCTGGGTTCGTGTGATGGTATTCTAACTGAGAAAGCTGCCACAGATGTCTGCAAAAGAGACACCCATAAGCACTTGCTCAGAAAGTTCCCATTTCTGTCCCTAGACAGCACTTTCTGGATATGCCACTATAACAGTCACTCTGTGACAACTACAGAGGAGGCAGCTGAGAAGAGCAAGAGAAAAATCTGAGGAAGACATGGCAGGATGATGGGAGGGGCGTCTTCTTTAGTTAACCTTTGAACCTCAGGTATGTGTTCTAAACTCTCTGGAATATGCCTTCTATTTTCTGTAGCCAAAAATTGCCCAAATAATCCAACCAACATATTCCCTAGCCATGGGTGACTAGAAGAAAGATGAGACCCTTAGCAAGAAGCAGCCATCCATAGGGTGAATGCCATTAAGATCCATCGCTGCCGGGTAAGGTGGTGCACGCCTTTAATCCCAGCACTCAGGAGGCAGAGGCAGGCGGATTTCTGAGTTCAAGGCCAGCCTGGTCTACAGAGTGAGTTCCAGGACAGCCAGGGCTATACAGAGAAACCCTGTCTCAAAACAAAAACAAAAACAAACAAACAAACAAACAAAAAGATCCATCGCCACCACTACCACCATCCCATGGCTCCTATATGAGGTCACACTACGAAGCCAGATCCTTCCTGGTTGATGCCTGCCCCCCATTGCCTCAGAAACCACAGTGCAACATTTCTCTTCTGTTTCTTCAATGTTTTCTCTGTGTGCTAGCACCAGTTAAACACTAAGTTTTTCCTACTAAAAAGCTAACAAAGCATCCTTTGTTAACTGCGATCTACTTTGGCTTCGATGTTATTCCATTGTTTGTGGAGCAGGGTTGTGGGAGGTCCTTGGGTCAACAGAAGGGGATTCGTGAAATAGAAAGTGGAAAAGCTGGAGGAGTTAGATATCTTAATTGACTCAACATAGTAAACTACCAGTTCAGTGACAATGTACACAAGACAACCTTCTACTCAGCTTCAGGACAGATAGATAGGCAAATAGACAGATTGATATATATATATATATATATATATATATATATATATATATATATATATATATATATATATATATATCATACATGCATACTATACATATATATATACACACACACACACACACACACACACACACACACACATACATGGGGCCCCTTCATTTGCCCCTTTCAAATACCACACAAAATATCTGTTATGTCCAACACTAACTGCAAAACTACTACAGTATCTCTGGTTTGGTTCATCAACAAAAACAAAAAACAATATAAATGGGTTCCTGAGAACACACTTATATGGAAAATATTTAAGACACTAAAAGAAAGATAGCTATAACCATTTAAATAAAATTGGATGTTTCTAGAACCTAACAAAAAGATGGACACAAGGTAGATTAAAAATAAATAACCATGAACTAATTATATTTTTGTGATGTAGGCATGGGGCAGGATTGCTTATACAGGTCTTCAGAAGCACAAACTATAACCATAGGTGATAAAAGGTAGGTCAGTTTCACTCTATGTAAACTGAGGCTTTCTACTTTGCAAAAGCATACTTTGCCAAAGTTAAGAGCGAGATATCATGGTTCAAATGAGAATGGCTTCCATAGGCTCATGTTTAAATACTTGGTCCCCAGTTGGTGGAACTCTTTGAGAAGGATTAGAAGATGTGGCCTTGTTGAAGAGTGTGTGGCTTTGAGGCTTCTAAAGCCTCAAAGCCATCCCCCCATTGGCTCTCTGTCCCTTGTTTGTGAAGCAGATGTAAGCTCTCAGCTACTGCTGTAGCACCATGTCTGCTTGCCAGCTTCCATGCTCCCCACCATGATGGTCATGGACTCACCCTGTGAAAAGATAAACACAGCAAAAGATCTTTCTTCTCTAAGTTGCCTTGGCCATAAGGTATCTCTTCACAACAACTGATAAATAAGTAAGATACCTGTAACTCTTTCTTTAATTACTTTTCTCAAACAAAGTACCACTCTTGATATCCCAATTCATACCAGATCTCTCCTTTTCTTAAGCAGCTCCATCATTGAATTTCCTGGTGATCTTTTTCTCCTGAAACTGTACATTTTCTATTTATTTTTGGCCTACTTATTTTATTTTCATTGAAGACCTGCATAAGAGTGTTTACTAATAACCAAATGACAGAGTCAGTATTAGTCAATATGTTTTAAAATCTCCTCTGTCAACAAAATTAGTCCCAAGTTTTTTCAATTTACTCTCAAGGAAGATTCTTGGGATAAGGACAAAAAAGGAACCACATTCTTTGCTAATTTGTCTCTAGCCTAGTTGCTAGTATTGTTCCCTGTTGAAACCTCTCAACCTGGGCCTCCACATAGTTCTTACTGCTTTCAGTAGTACTGTCTTCTAAGCACCTACTAGGATAGCCATTAACCTCTAGTTATAGTGTTCAAACACAATCCTAGTCCACAGTCCCTAAGTCACATTCTTTCAAATAACAGCATGGTTAGGCCACTCACAACAATAGTCCTCTCCCTGGTGTCAGTTTTTGTCTGTGAAGAGACACCATAACAAAGCAACGTATAGAAAAAGTTTATTGGAGCTTACAGTTTCACAGAGTGAGTCCATGATCCTCAGAGCACAGCAACAGACAAGCAAGCATAGTGCTGAAGCTGTAGCTGAGAGCTTATATCTGATCTACAAGCAAGAGAGATCTAACATGGGCTTGAGAAACCCCACTTCAACAAGGCCACCCCCCCCAATCCTTCTCAAAGAGCTTCACTAACCAAGTCTTGAAACTTACGAGACTATGGAGGCCATTCTTGTTGAAACCACCAGAATAGATGATCAAAGATTAACATCAAATGCAGATAACAATTACATACAAGGTTTAAAGGTAGAGGAAGGATCCATAGCTCATCAGTTAAGAACACTTATTGCTCTTCCAAAAGACCCACATTTTGTTCCCAGCACCTATGTTAGATATTTTATAACCATCTGTAAGCTCTGGGTCTTCTCAGGCACCCAAACACATGTAGGACACACTCACACAAGAGCAAAAATAAGTATGTTCAACATGTAAATACAGCAGGCTAAATGGAAATATGGACAACAGGTATGGTCACAGCAGGTAGAGTATGAGACCAGGGGAAGATAGCACCAGTGGTGTGAGATGACCTGTGGACGCAATGGCCTCTGCTGCAGTGTTATTGGACACCATGTTATTCAAAACTTTTTCTCACAGTGAAACAGGACATAAGTCCCTAAATAACAATGGTTCTGAGGCCATGCATACAGGTGTAGCAAACTTGCTCCAGAATATGTGTTCATTCTCACTAAATGCCTCTGAACTTTCTAGGTAAGAAATGACTCAAGGCCATCATTTGCCACTAAATCATATTCTTGAGGATGGTTCAATAACAGGCACTGTGTCCCTTGCTGGCTGGTTGGGTATTTGATGACAGCAACATCTAAATCAACCTCAATGAGTAGAGCTCATGCTACTTGGGCCAATGTACAGTACCATCTCCTCTACAATGGCCATCCATTCATTTACCCATAGAACAGGGTTGAGTTTGCTGATGACACAGACTGGGAGTGGGAGAGAGAGGGAGTCAGAATCTTAAAGGCTCCTTGTGATTTATGTGCTATGTCTTGTGAGGTCTAATACCACACTGCATTTTCTTGTCATGGATACTCTAGCAGCACAGGACTGCAGTCTGCCTAGCTACATGCACTGTCACTCACAATGAGGGCTTCCTCTGCGGTTGATGCTCTATGCCTCCGTGCCAGGTATCCATACCTAACAAGATTTTGCTCACTTCAGTTCCATTCTCATTTGTTCAGCTGCCTCCTTCTTTCATCCTTCCAGTTTTCCTCTTCCATAACCTTTGCCCCTGAGGTTGGGTTGGTTCTACTATCAAGCTACTTATCTTTCCATACAAAGTGCACAGCTGGGTGAATCTCACTAAACTGCCCATTATGAGGGGTTCCAACCATATAATAGACTGTTCTGTAAGCCAAGCTTGGATATCTTGCTCTCCTATTAGGCAGTCATAGGATCCTCTCCGTGATCCTAAGATGGAAGTACAGCCACACAGTCCCCAAGCATCCAGGGGGGTCTGGGTCAAATGCCATTTTGCTATGATTTTTTTCTCTTGTCTTTCTTATGCTTAGAGCTCATACTTTGCTTTTCTGGTAATAAACTCTTGAAGGTCTCAAGAACCCGAGAAAGCAGGTTCTACATGAACTCGGGCCATAGTGGCAGTTCTGAAAGCACAGTCACTTGGTATCATGCAGTCATGACTTTCATGTCTACCTCTGCTCAGGTGGACATCAACAATTTAGGGCTGTACTTCAGAGTCTTCTGAGCTTGGACTGCTATTCACCTAGTGTGTCTTCTCATGTGAGCCATTGCCACATTGTGTCTCCCTGTCATTAGTATCTTTAGTGGCCTAGGACTTCAGGGTCTCACGACCCAAGCAGTGAAACTGTGAGCCCGAGTTTGCTGACAGTTCTCCTGTGTGCGGGACCTTGTCAATGTCAAAAGCGTGTCTTGGCACCTGGTACATGGGCTACAGAATATTCCCAACACAGGCTGATGTACATAGAATTGATGTCAGACATAGGGCTTCCTATGTGCATTAGTTAGGGTGTTACTGCTCTGAACAGACACCATGACCAAGGCAACTCTTATAAGGACAGTATTTAATTGGGGCTGGCTTACAGGTTCAGAGGTTCAGTCTATTATCATCAAGGTGGAAACATGGTAGCATCCAGGCAGGCATGATGCAGGAGGAGCTGAGAGTTCTACATCTTCATCTGAAGGCTGCTAGCAGAATAGTGGCTTCCAGGCAGCTAAGATGAGGGTCTTAAAGCCCATGCCCACAGTGACACACCTACTCCAATAAGGCCACAGCTACTCCAACAGGAGCAGACCTTCTAATAGTGCCCCTTTCTGGGGCGAGCATATATAAACCATCACACTATGCTAACAGAAAAACTAGAGGCAGTGACTTCCCTTATACTTTTAAGATACATCCTGGCATACTGTGACTGCAGAAATCTTAAAACAGCAAAGGAGTGGTTGAAACTAGCATCTTTAGTCCTTTAGAATCTTCCTTCACCTCATCTGACACATATGTATCTTTGTAAGCTCCCTAGTGCACTAGTCACTTCTTATTCATTAGCCCAATTACAGGATATCATTGATGCAATTGATCATTGTGAAGTCCTGTGGGATGTGCAGATGGTTCAGAACTCTGGATTATACCATCTCAGAGTGGGCACGAGACTTAGCAGAGTTTTGGTGCAAAAGTGTGTTTAACCCCCCTGTTCATGCAAACTCTTTCTAATCATATTGAATGGTCAGAGCATGACTGCTTTTGCCAAATTAGTAGCGTGGATGACGTACGTGAGACCACATTACTTATTGAAGATGTTAATCATAGCACAGTGACTATAGGTCAGGCCCCTGACTACCACTGGTCCTCTGTTATTCATCAGAATACTATCTAAATGGCTTCTGTGCCACAACTGGTTAAGGTGAAAAGAATAAGAGACTGAGGTTCTAGCTCTAAATGAAACATTTGTATCACATGAAACTGTTTTCTTAACAAAGCATGGCAGTCGTACATATGAATTCACAGTAGTTGTGTTAGCTCTCATGAGACCTATGTGGATGAGCTCTAGCCAGCAAAATTTCTCATGGAGAAGGGAGGTTGACATAAATTCCCATCCCTGGCTAAGGAGCTATTGGCAAATAATAGCTTCAGGAAAGTGGTCTTTAAGAATGTAGTCTCTGCTGGGCAGTGGTAGCACACACCTTTAATCCCAGCACTCGGGAGGCTGAGGCAGGTGGATTTCTGAGTTCGAGGCCAGCCTGGTCTACAGAGTGAGTTCCATGACAGCCAGGGCTACACAGAGAAACCCTGTCTCAAAAGCACAAAACAAAACAAAACAAAACAAAACAAAACAAAACAAACAAACAAAAAGAATATAGTCCCTGATAGGTTGGCCATACTCCAGTGGAAAGCCACACATTCGAGAAAATTTGGGCAGCACAAGTTCAACTTGGTGAGTTTTTAAAAGAGAGAGAGAAAACACAAAAGAAGATGCATAGGGAAGAGGATGTGATTTGGTAGGAGTTGGGGGAAGAAGTTGAACAATAAAAAACAAAGCTGGGCGTAGTGGTGCACGCCTTTAATCCCAGCACTCGGGAGGCAGAGGCAGGCAGATTTCTGAGTTCGAGGCCAGCCTGGTGTACAGAGTGAGTTCTAGAACAGCCAGGGCTATACAGAGAAACCCTGTCCCAAAAAAACAAAAAACTAAAATAAAAACAAAAAACCCCAAAAAACACATGGTATGAAATTCTCAAATAGTTAATTTAAAAAAAAAAAAGAAAGAATATACACACAAACCTGTAAGTGCAATGAAATGCAGCTAAAGAATTTCTAGAAGAATATGTCAGACTTCTAACACTAATGAAGTCCAGGAGAGGGAGAGCAATAGAAGAGTATCCCAACAATAACTGTGGGCCATGTGGAGCGAGGACCTTGCCTAAGTTGTGTTTGCAAATACCTCTCTATTACTTAAAAGTATCAGAAAAAGGAAAAATGGTTGCTGGGTCAAGAGGCATGAACTGTACAGAGGAAAAGGGCATCAACACCGTCCTTCCTGCTCGTGAACTCTGATCTCACCTGACCCATCTCGAGGAGGAGAAGGAAACCAAGAAGTCCATCAAGCATAGATTCTGCTAGATTCTCACTCACCCATGAGAAGGTGGTGGGACGGAAGGAGGCTTTAGTATTGGCGTCAACCCCAGTAGCCCCTTTACAGCTTTGGGAACTGCATCTCTGGAAGACGTGTGGCTCCAGGAACTTGTACCCAAAGGGTTACAGTGGCAGTCTGTGAGTGACACCAGGAGCAGGTGACAACACACAGTGACAGCCCAGTTTTTGAAAACGTTAGCAAAGTAGGAAAGAGTTGAATACTTTCTACAAATCAAGTTAAGTTTCTCTGCATTCTAGCAGTTGGATGTCTGGAGTCTCAATACATTTGACAAAGCTGTTCAGGATAATGTATGTATTCAATTCTCATGGCTACTACAAGTCATGAACTTCATGGCTTCAAACAGTAGAAAGTTATTCAGTAGGAGTTATTTAGGAAGACCAGAGATCCAGAAACCCACTGTGAGTAGGTGACTGGCCTCTGGGTATTTCAAGGAACAATAGCCCTTGACTCTACCATTTTCTAGGCGCTGTCAGTTCTTAAATGGTGGTCACGTCATACTAACTGTGCCATTGTCTTTCCATTGTCTTCTATTTTGCCTCATTTAGATATATAAGGTATATATTGTATCCCAGGCTGTCCTGAAGCTCACAATCCTCCTTGTCTGCTTAAAGACATTTCTCAACTAGGCATGGTGTAAGGAAGCATCATATAATCCCAACAGTCCAGAGGCTGACAGAGAAGGATTGCAAGTTCAAGGACAATCGGGGCTACGTAGCAAGACGTTATCTTGAGAAAGACAGACAGATAAGCCGACAGATAGCTGTTCTCACCATCTGATCCTTACCATCTCTGAAGGCATGAGTAAATCATGGGCCACTCCATGCAGTTGATGTCTCAGCAACAAAGAGGGAATCTGCTTAACTGAGTGGGACTCAAGTAAACAGTCAGATTGCAGCAATGAAAGTGAGTAAGCCTGACTGATGATGTATTCATTTTTCCAGGACTGCGCTCCTTACTTCACGTGTAGCATCTTGTCCAATGCTCGGTACAAGCTTTTCAGGTGGATTTATTCATTCGGGCTCCTTGGTTGCGTTGTACACAAACAAACCGAAGAGATTTATTGGAAGGCACCTGGGCTGACTCACCAATCAGAAGAGCTGTGCAGGCAGTGCCAGGGAGGGTAAGAGGAGGTCAGCCTCTGAGGAGCACAGCGGCAGCCCTAGATGCCTTTCTAGGTCTATGGCACAGGTTGAACTATGGAAACTAGCTTTCCACAGATGTGAGGAGTCTTTCATTGTTTTAACCACTGGATTTGCTCCAGATGAACACCTACCCCATACCAGGGTGACAGGTGCAAATTACTTGAACAAATGAGGAAGAAAAATGCAGCGACAAAGATGAGGATTACTTCATAAATGATAATGATACTGTCCTCGTTTTATAGATAGGACAATTGGACTTGGAAGAATTTACAACTTAGCAAGCTCTTCCCTTTTTATCTGAGCCTGGTCTCTCCTACCCTAGAGTCTGCATGCTTCACCAATGTTCTCTCTGTCTGCTTCGACCATGGAAAAGGTTATAAAGCAGTTCTAGCATAGAGTTACCAAAGAGAGCAGAGATAGTGTGAAGAGCCGTGAGGCTGGTACCTTCATTGGTTCAGTGGGAACTGCTCATTCTGAGCAGAGGTGAGCGCTAAGCCCTGGGCATGTAAAGTTCAACAAGAACTACAACCTTCATGGCCTCCACGACATCACAAGAAGTAAACTGGAAACAAACTCACATCAGACTTTACTAAATCAAGGGAACCAACTGAGAGATGAGCTTCCCCAAATGTAGATCCTACAGCATCCAGACTTGAGTCTTTGTCTTGCTCTCTGTATTCTGTGCCCCTCTCTTTGTGTTAGCTCCATTTTGGGGCACACAACTTCTGTCCCATAGCACAGCAGCCCCAGACTGTCCCATGCTGACTCAAAGATGGCACTTCTTTTCCTCTCATCTCTGGCAATTCTTTAAAAGGAGCCTGACCGGTTCTTCTTGACCAGTCGCTGTGTCCAGGGAAAGTGTTCTCACACTCTGCCTGGATCTCCTGGTTCCTGTGTTCAATAGGACCACATAATGGACAGGCACACTAGGATCATCTCCCCTAAATGAAAGTGATGTTCCAGATAAAGGTGGGGGAAGCCTGACAGGCAAGGTAAACTTTTGGGTGACACACCCCAGCACTGGTTTCTGATTGCATGACTTAGAGAAGCGATCCTCCTTCGAGTCTTACCTCTCTCTGCCAGCCAGAAGTGCAAGCTGAGGTTCAGTCTAAAGGAGAAAGTAAGAAGGCACTGGAAAATACGGTCTATAAGTCAGTGTATAAAAAAGTGTGAGGCTCCATCTCCTAATCTCCCTACCGGCCTGTAGCCTGTGCCCACCAAAGCTTATTTGCAGTTCAAAATATAAATTTGAACCTTGTTGAATAACATCTTTCTGCCTGATTTGTTTTCTTTTGTTTTTGAGACAGGGTTTCTCTGTATAGCCCTGGCTGTCCTGGAACTCACTCTGTAGACCAGGCTGCCCTTGAACTCAGAAATCCACCTGTCTCTGCCTCCCGAGTGCTGGGATTAAAGGCGTGCGCCGGGGCTGATGAGATGGCTCAGCGGGTAAGAGCACCCGACTGCTCTTCCAAAGGTGATAAGTTCAAATCCCAGCATCCACATGGTGGCTCACAACCATCCGTAACGAGATCTGGCGCCCTCTTCTGGAGTGTCTGAAGACAGCTACAGTGTACTTACATAAAATAAATAAAATACATCTTTAAAAAAAAAAGGGCGTGCACCACCACTGCCTGGCTCTGTTTGATTCTTATACACATCCCCCCCCCCTTTTTTTTGATCAATGCTAGAGTTTATAGAATGAAAGCAATTTAGGAACACTGATACAAATAGGTTTTGAAGTGGCAGAAATAAACCAGTCTTGTGGTCTATGAATTGGTGATAAGATACTCACTAGCCCCAGCATATTTTTTTGTGGAGCTTAAAGTCATAGAAGTGAAATCTGAAGCAAGTAATTACTAGTCTTGCCTGCCCAATGGCTCATTTTTCCTCTAGCCCTGTCTGTGGAATTAGCATGAAAAGATAGAACTTAGGACGAGACAGCTTTGGGCTTCTGTGAAGACTTTTCTAACATATTAAGTTCCTCCACAGTTCCCTGAGTTCTCCCCACCAGGACTGAATACTTGAGCGGCTCCAGGATCCTTATGATGGAGTTAGTCCATGGAGGCATTAAGGAGATCACACAGGGGAACCTCTGAGGACTGGTGTCTGTTCTTGAAGGAAGAGACAGCAGAGGCTTGCTCTCTCCATGGGAGGACATGAGAATGGTAGTCGGCTGCACGGTGGCAGGAGCTTCCCAGGCCACTTATGTGTGGGAAGCTTGCTCTTAAACTTCTCAGACTCCACAACTACAAGAGAAAACATTTCTGTCACTGATGATCCCCAGACTGTGATATTAGGTAATGGTGGCTTCTGCAGAAAGAATGCCCCCTCTCACGGTAGCCATTAAAACAGTCTCTCTTGGATGCAGCCTTTCTATAGGAGAACAAAGAAAACTCCCTCCAAATCAGGACATCCCACACTTCAAATCACCTGAGGGGTTTACAGGTATGGGTGCCAAAAAGAACAATAATCCTATGCCTAAACTCCCTCACAGAGCTATTGATCTGGTTCCCTGTGTGTTCTTTTCAAAAGTTGTGTACCAGGCCAAATCATGGCCAAGGTAAAGTTGAGAGTCACTCCTTCCCAAGACCTGAGGTCCCTCTATTGCTCTGTTATTAGGAATTTATGTGACTTTCTATCTGTTAACATAAGAAGGGAGTACGCTTAGCTAATCTTGGCTGTCAATTTACTAGATTGAGAGACACCTACAGATTTGGTGAAAATTTGTGTCTTCGAGGAGGTTTCCGGAAACAATCAGCAAACGGTTGAGTGTTAAGTCTGAGTGAAAACACCTTGAGTGTGAGCAGCCCTTGGTAATAGTCTGGTGGCCAGGATGGGACAAAAAGTGGTAAAGGAAGCAAATTCACAAACAAGCATGCTTTCAACTCATCTAGCTGTGGGTTTTGCTGCCATTTCCAAAGAATGTCCACGTCGAGATTCTTCATGGACTCACAGGATTGACTCTCCAGAGAGCTCTCAGGCAGTCAGTTCATTTCAGCTTGCATAATTAGCCCCTGTGGTTCTGAGGCTTCTAGCATTCTGGACTGACTGGCTACTAGTTTCCACAGATCTATTGCCTACAGGTGACCAGTGAGGGACTACTCAGCCTCTGGTTGTGAAAGACAACCTAATAAATCCTCTCTTATAATTATATGTGCTTTATTGTTTTCTGTGCCTCTGGAGAACCCTGACTAAGACAGGGAGCGTATGTCATGAGCCCACTCTTTTGGAAGTATTAAAGAGAGGGTATACACTATGTAGAGTCAAGTTCCCACGATTAGTTAAGCTAGCTAATCACATCACTCTAACATATCTTTTGACGTGTGGCCTTTGGAGTTCTAGAACAATTGCAAACCGTATTTAGTTGTGTTGTGGACATCTGTTATATCTGCTGACCCACTGACCCACTGACCCACTGCCATGGCTTAAAACCCTAACCTTCAAGGAGATGGTATTTAGAAATGGGGCTTTTGGGAGATAATTAGGTTTAGAGGTTGTTGTAGGGATAGGGAAGGTCCTCATGGGGATTGTGCCCTTATGTAAGTTAGAAGAGACACCAGAGCTCTCTCAGCCTTGAGGATACAGCATTATGATAACTGCCTGCAAACCAGAAGACAACATTCAGCAGAACTCAGCTGAGCTGGTATCTTTTGAACTTTGAAAGATGCACAACCACGAGAAAAATCTTTAAGTCACTCTGCCTGTGGAATATTGTGGTAGCTCTCAAGCCAACAAAATCAGCCATCAAATTTCCCCCCTTGTTTTAGAAGGAGCTTTTCTTCTGGGAGACCGCCTTCAACCCATATCACCTAAACTAAGCCAATCAAACCAGTCTTTTTAGAGAGAAGGACACTACGAGCTGGAAGGGGTTTGTTATCTCATGATATGACCAAAGAAAGAGCTGTACATTTTTAAGATCCTACAGACTCCACCTTCTTTTTCTCAAGACCCGGTTTTGGGGTTTTATCGAATTCTGTGAGCTCCTTCCAATAAATTCCCCTTTCTGCCCAGCTGAGTCAGAGCTTCTCTGAGCTGCTTGCATAACTCCTTAGAAATCAGTACCTGGGAGTGGGCACTCCAAGCTGAGGACAGAGCAGAAATAGGCAGGTGCATGACAGCAAGAAGTTTACGTTTCAGCCGAGAAGCCTGAAGCCAGCTGCTTTTCTAGAGAGTCTGGGTTTTTTGTTTGGTTTGTTTTTTGTTTTGTTTTGTTTTGTTTTACTGTATTTTCCTTTTTTGTCCAACAAAGTCCTGATTCATATAAACTACTTATGCAAATGCAAGGCTGTACACAGACAGGTAAGCTGTTCTTTTCCCTCGGAGTCATTATTGGACTGATGGGCTGAGGCTCCTGTTGGGTCCGTGCCTTGGAGCACTTTTTTTAACCCATTAGAGTAGCCTCAGTGAACATCAATACCTGGCTGCAAACCAAAGCTTTTCATTGTACAGCTTTCGTGCCAGTAAAAGAGAATTGGAAATTTAGGGTAGAGAAAAGTACCCAACCCCACCCCTCCTCTTTGCAAGACCATTGTGCCAGAGTCTATAGAACTTAAAAAGAGAGAGTGCGGAAGGCAATCATAATAACAGTAATGATTACCATTTATTAAGCCCTTACTATTTGCCAGACTTTGGGCTATTATGTCATTGAATCCTAGAAAAGCAATAGTATTATGTTTGGTTGTGCTTTATTTTGTTTCTAAGGTTGAACTGCAGGCACAGAACAGAATCGATTCAATCAGACATTCTTTTCTGTTACTGGCATGATATAATCATCTGTCTAGACGTGACCCCCTCCTTTTTTTTTTTTTTATTCTTTATCCATTATTCCCAGCATAGCTGCTGTGTCCTTCTGGTCTATTTTCCATCGATGTACAGATCCATAAAAATATGTAGTACAGGGGTCTGTTTTAAAAGCGTGAGTAAATGGATCATACTGCATTTCTTACTATACAATGTGCCTTTCATCAGACATATCTTCTGAGGTCCATGATCTATGGAGATCCAGTGTCTTCAGTTTAAGCTACTCTCCTGCACGCGGAATGGCAGTTACTATACTCACTTGCATATTGTCTTCTGATGGACATCTACACTACTTCTAGTTTTCTCTTATTGAAAAAGCACTTCCGGCGAATGATCGCATGCGGACTCTCCGTGCACTGTTCAAGGGTCTCTCCGAAATCTATCTGGGATTCTTGAGTCTTAGACAATACGTATTTTCAATTTTAATAAATTCTGCCAAATTGCTCTTGAGTTCAGTTTTCCCAACTCAAGCTTCCATCCACAGTCAACAAGAGTTTTAAAATGGATGCTATTACCTCTGTTTTGCAAATAAACTGACTCAGGAAATACACACAGGCTTGAAGTTAAACACCACATCTACAAGTAAGTAACTTCAGAGCTGCAGTATACAGTTGCAAATACATTAGCAGCAGGGGAACCAGCTGCCAGGGGCTTCTGACTTTCCCATTTCACTAGCCCATAGGAGGAGAAGGAAGAGGAAGAGGAAGAAGAAGAGGAAGAGGAGGAGTAAGGGGGTGAGGGGCAGGGGGAGGGTAGTGGGTGGGGGGGAGGAGGCTTTCCAGAGCAAGCCAGCAGTTCAACTGCTGGACATCTATGCTTTCCACCCAGTCGCCCAAGGCAGAGACCTGTAAAGGATATTAATGCTTTCATCCTCTTCCCACAGAATAGCCCTTGACTGTGTCTGCTTTTCTACAGCTCCATTACAGCCCTAATCAAAACCTGTTAGTGGAGTGTTTGCCTGCGGCCTCCCCTATGGACACCTGGGACTGTGCTCAAAAGCGGCATCTGAGGCTCCATCTAAGGCTTGGCTACACAGCATCTGCATTAATGTCCCCAGCAATTCATAGAATATGAGAACTTCTGGCTTTGACTTTTGACAGAGCTTAATCAATTGGCTTCCCTGGATCTGTCCCTTGCACTTCAGAGGACAACCTGCCCGGATCTGTTGGATGCAGAGATTAATTAACTTCAAGTCTTCAGGCCTGTGTGTGAGCATCTTCTCAAAGGACCAGCCCATAAACCCTTTTCCTCTAAATAACTGTGTGTGTGTGTGTGTGTGTGTGTGTGTGTGTGTGTGTGTGTGTGAGAGAGAGAGAGAGAGAGAGAGAGAGAGAGAGAGAGAGAGAGAAAGACAGAGAGAGCTGGAGAGGGAAAGAGAGAGGCAGAGATGGAGAAGGGGAGGGAGAGAGAGGGAGAGATCAAGCAACTTAGGCCAGTTGACTCTCTCCTTCTACCATGAGGGGTTTGGGGATTTAATTCCAGTCCTCAGGATTGGAGGCAGAACATTTATCCCTTGAGTCATCCTCTATCTCTCTGGCCCTGAAATTCTTTAGGTTACAAACCTCTGAAATGACTTTTTTCATTAAAGGCCCCAGAAGCGAAGGCTTACAGAAAGCAACTCACACCTTCGCCAGCTGCCGGGCTCAAACCCATTTTGTCCTCCCTAGTAGGCACCTTCTAATTCCTGAGCCAGGCTAGGTTTTCCCTGGGGCCTTTTCGCTTGTTTCTTCTTTCTGTGAAGAATTAGGGAATGAGATCAGACACTCTCTCCGTAAGCTTTTTCAAATAAAGAACACTGTGCACCTCCTAATGTTTCTCTCAGTTGTCTTTCAATAATAACATATATTTCCTTATTCAGTATCAGTCTTACCTATTGATCCAAAGGGTTGAGATGCTACATCTGGGATGGGCTGTTACCTCCTCCTGCACCTAACACAGTGACAGATACACAGTAACATTCAGTCAGTATCTGCGGAATTAATGACTATGAATGTTTTCCTGGCTCAGAGTTCAAGTTCAACTGAAACCAAGAACCTTCAACCATTGCAGAGCTGTATACCAAGTATAATGTGGCCACCAGCAAATGAATCCAGACAGAAATGCCCAGTTCTGCCAGCTGTAACCTTTGTACATGCCCACCCTCCCTGGGTGACAGTAAACATTCTGTCCTTGAGCCAGTGCCCTTCCTAACAATATACTCCTAAGTGGTCCTCAGGAAGGACTCTTTTTATTTTTTCCTGGGAGGTCTTTGTTAGCCCTTAGTGAATAAGAATATGAAGTGTTTTTTTTTTTTTTTTTACTTTGCACTTTTTGTTTTCTGGGCAAGAAAAGTCTGGAGGCGGTAGAGTGAGGCTACTTGATACAATTGCCTCCCCTTTCAAATGCTAAAAAGGGCTTTGCTCCTGGGTCAGCTTAATCAGCGTGTTGTGGCAGTCTGGAAGCCATCCATTCTCCTTCCTTTTTGTAACCCATCTCCTAGAGTCTAAGGGGTCGCTTTGCAACTGATAGAAAGCCAGAGCCAGTAAGTCAACACTGCTCACCAAGTGTCTCCCCCAGATTAGCCAAATTTAAGGAGGTGACCCCCAAGTGAAACAGAGTTGGATATAGCAAGTGTCATAGTCCTAAACCTGGAATGGACTCTAGGATGTTGGCATTGTCTACACCGGGGAGACTGGTGAATCCTAGAGGTTGAGTTGCTGGAGGTGACATTCATCTTTGACTCCTTGCAGGATCTGGGATAGGATAGGGGTGGATGGCTCGCCAAGTTAAAGAACAGCTAAAGCTATAAATAATGTCTAGCTCTAGTGAAACTGAGGGTGTTCCTTAGCTGTGTGATATCCATCTCTATGTACTCGTAACCAAAGGCACGGGAAAAGCAGAGGGTTCACATGTGATGACTTAGCACTTAAAGCTTTAATTGGACAATTTATAAAATGGGATATTTAACACACACACACACACAGAGAAAGAGAGAGATAGAGAGATGGAGTACTGTATGGGAGGAGAGGAGGTCAGTGGAAACACTGTGCACATCTGTTAATAGAGAAGCTCTGGGCTAGCTTCCTTTAGTAGCTACTAAGGTCAGCTCAGGAACTTTGGGAAGGTCATTAAACACCACTCCGGAAGGGAGAGGCTAATTAACATTTCTCATACCATAGGTGGGAACCGACCTGAGGGTGGGGATACATTATGGAGGATGGACTGTTGCCCAACTTCAAACAAGGGAAGTTCTAAAGATCAATCAGTTTAAAGGGTGCACTGTTCCACCAATCATATTGTACCTAGTTGCTGATGTTCTGTCTCTGGAAACCACATAAAAACTCGCCTAACAGGCAACGGGGGCTGAGGGAGTTGCTGTCTCTCCTTCCTGTCTGGGATGACCCCAGTGCGCTTTTTGCGTCAATCCCGACTCCTCATGGTTCACTCAGGGGGTCCCCGGTAAGCTAAGGCTCTCTGGAGTCTTACACTACCTTTGCTGTTCTGCACTTCTTGCAGATGCTTCTGCAATCCTTCTGGAATGTATATTATTACCTGGAAACTTAAAGGAGAGTTCCTCATGGGTACTGGAGCATGCAAGTGCAATGCCAGCTACTCCATCTGGAGGCTGATCTGTTACACTACAAGTTCAAGGCCAGCCAGGGGAAAAAAAAAGCAAAACCGTTGAAAAAGAAAAGGAAGGAAGGAAGGAAGGAACTGTGGCTGTTTACATCAGTATTTTAAGACAAGCTTAATACATCAAAGTTTTAGGTTTTTTTTTAATTTATTTATTTTCTTGGGGGTTTTCCCCTTGATTTATACCCTTCCATTTCCCCCCTTTTATTAAACATAGATTTTTTTCCCATACAATATAATCAATACAGTTTCCCCTTCCTCTATTTCTCCCAGTTGCCCTTCACCTCTTCTCCCATTTGGATCTACTCTCTTTCTGTCTCTTATTAGAAAAGAACAGGTTTCTAGGAGATAAAAACAAGATATAAGAAAATAAAATATAAGAAAATAAAACAAAATGTGTGCCTTCAAAGTTGGACAAAGCAAGCCAACAGGAGACTCAAAGAGCCCCAAGAGAAAGCCTAAGAATCAGAGACTGACTTGTTTATACATTCAGGAGTCCCATAAAAGCACTAAACTGAAACTGTAATCCACATGCATAGGACTTGTCACAGGCCTGTTCTCCTGGTGTCTTCTGTCTCCCTGACTTCTTCTGCCACCTGTTTCAAGATCTCTCATTACATAATGCTTTACTGTGGTCTCTGTATTTGTTCTTATCTGCTGCAGGAAGAACCCTCGCTGACAATGGCTGAACAAGGCCCTGATTTATGAGGATAACAGAGCATTAGATGTCATATATTTGTTACTTTTTTTTTTTTTTAGATCAGTAGTATTTGAATTTACCCTAGGTCTCTAGGCTAGCTAGACTCCGGTTCTTGGTCACCCAAGCAGTGCCGGGTATGGATGTCATTTCATGAAGTGGGCCTTAAATAAAATCAATCAGACATCAGTTGTTCACTCCCGTAAGCTTCATGCCACCATTGTCCTGGCATATATTGTAGGCCGAACAGATTGTAGGTCAAAGGTTTTATGGTTGGGCTGGTGTTTACGTTTCTCTTTTGGTGGCCCACACAGAGTACTTTTTTGTGTCATAGACACTAGAACATGGGGGTGAAAATTCTATGTCGGCATGGGCTTGAACTCTTCACATCCAAAAGGGTTGTGTGGTTGTTGTCTTCAGCAATGGGGTCTCACTGTCAGTTTGTGGAGAGCCACTTACTTTCTTAGCAACAGCCTGGGTTGTTTGGGGCTGAGTTAATCTCACAGACTTGAGGAGAAAGACTACCAATCAACTAATGGTCAAAGTAACTAAAGCAAGCTTTAATATTCATGTCTCTCCCTAAGGTGGGGTTCAAGAGATCAGCATTGGCTATAGATAAGGGTTTCTGTGGTAGCTCAGGAGTAGGAGCTTTCCAAATGGGGGACTTGGTAAGCAAATGGGCAGGGTTATGGAAGCAGAACATGAGCATAACACGTTAGTCATAATGATCCCCTGAAACAAAAACATGATTGTAAGGTCGACACAATAAGGTAGACATAAAAACATTTGAAACAAAGGCTTGGCTGTCATTTTCTGGAACAGGCAGTACAGAACCATTTGTTGTTAAGGTTACAGGAGGGGCATAGCCCAATACTTGAAACAGATTTATTTATTTATAAACAGAAATGAAATCTACTTTGTTTTTATATAAGAGAGCTTTATAGCCCAAGATGGAGGCAGGTTGGTTTATCAATGTTCATGGGATCCCTTTGACCTACAATTGGATGAAGCCCAGTCCCAGCACTAAAAGCTTCATTTGGTGATAAGACATGCCAGTAGGAGTTCTGTCTCCCTTGTTATTTGGAGACTTCATTACAATCACCTTTGTATATTATAGGAAGTTTTCACTGCTTTCTATGATATAGGTAGGTTTCCATTCCACCCCTCAAATGTTTTCTAATTCTAGCTGTCTCTCCTCACCCCCTCCCTCAATCCTGTCTCCCTTCTCCCTTCCCACCTGATACTCTGATTATTTCTGCCCCCACCTCCAGTCCACTCATAAAAATCTATTCTATTTCCACTTCCCAGTGAGATCCATGCCCCCATCCACCCCACCCCTTCCTTTATGCTTAACCTCTCTAGGTCTACAGAGTATAGCTTGGTTATCATTTATTTAATGTCTAATATTCAGATATAAGCAAATACATATTTATCTTTCTGGGTCTGAGTTCCCTCTCTCACGATGATTCTATCTAGTTCCATTCATTGGCCTGCAAATTTCATGTTGTCATTTTTTTTTTAATGAGCCGTTTAATACTTCCTTGTGTAAATGTACCACATTTTTATCCATCCTCTCGCTGAGGGCCATCTAGGTTGTTTCCAACTTCTGACTATTATGAATAGATTAGCAATGAATATGGTTGAGCAAGTGTTCCCATGGTAGAGTGAAGCATCCTTTGCGTATGTATATGCCCAAGTGTGGTATAGCTGGATCTTGAGGTAGATTAAGTCTCATCTTTCTGAGTAACCTCCATACTGATTTCCATAGTGGCAGTACTAGTTTTTATTCCTACCAGCAATGGTGAAGTGTTCTCTTGTTCCACATCCTTGCCAGCATGAGCTGTCACTTGTGTCATTGATCTTAGCTGTTCTGACAGGTGTAAGACAGTATCTCAAAGTTGTTTTGATTTGCATTCCCCTGATGGCTAAGGATGCTGAACACTTCTGTAAGGGTTTCTTGGCCATTTGAGTTTTCTTTATTGAGAATTCTCTGTTTAGATCTGTACCCCACTTTTTAATTGGGTTATTTCATTTTTTGATACCAAGTTTCTTGAATTCTTTTGAAATCTTGGATATCAGCCCTCTATGGGATGTGGAGTTGGAAAAAAAAAATCTCTTCCCTTTCTGTAGACTGCTGCCTTGTCTGAATGAGAGTGTCCTTTGTCTTTCAGAAGCTTTTCAGTTTCATGAGGCTCTGTTTATTAATTGTTGATCTTAGTACCCTGCTATTGGTATTCTATTCAGGAAGTTGTCTCTTGTACTAGTGCCTTCAAGGCTACTCCCCACTTTCTCTTCTGTCAGGTTCAGAGTTCCTGGTTTTATGTTGAGGTCTTTGATCCATTTGGACATGAGTTTTGTATGGATGGAAGGTATGGATCTATTTGCATTCTTCTACATTCAGTCATCCAGTTGATTTACTTTTTTAAACTGTCTAAGACTTCTTTTTATTCTCGTTTGATCCTTTTAATTTGGTTTGATGTTGGATCTTCTACTAGTGTGCAAAAGGAAGTGCAGGGATTAGTTTGTGAGGTATGGGGTGTGCCCTGAGCTAACAGTAAGTCAGAATCCCACCAGTAAACCTAAGGATGAGTGGGAAAGGAAGGGCAAACAGGGTGTAAGGATGTAGCTCTTGGCTGGGGAGTGCTGGGCTTAGTTGGGGGCCGGTATCTGACCTTGGAATGCTAAGCTCTCCTTCCAGGTTTGAGGGCAGCACTGTCTAACCCACACCTGCATTCACTTGAACTTCCTAAATCTCAACTTGGCTCATCTATAAAACTGGGATATTTATAGGACTTTCCTGTGTTTCACTGTGAGCATTAAGTGAGAAACGCCTCTCAAAGCAGAGAGCAGGGTAAGCCCTCATTCAATGTTAGTTATTACTAAGAGCTCCCTATGTGAAATTCACAGTGAGTTTTAGGTATGGCATCTCATGTTTATGGGGCTTTAAATGACCCAAGATGGAGAAATGAGGGCAGAAAAGAAGCTAGTTTCATTGAGTCTCCTTATACGGCTTTTTTTTTTTTAAAGATTTATTTATTTATTATATGTAAGTACACTGTAGCTGTCTTCAGACACTCCAGAAGAGGGTATCAGATTTCGTTACAGATGGTTGTGAGCCACCATGTGGTTGCTGGGATTTGAACTCTGGACCTTCGGAAGAGCACTTGGTGATTCTTAACCACTGAGCCATCTCGCCAGCCCCCTATATGGCTTTTACTAATCCAGTGATTCGAAGACTTGTAAGATGTCTAGGGAATCAACCATGAGGGGAAAAAAGTGTCTCAGACACTAAATGTAGTAGTAATCTTTTCAATATAATAGAGCTTACATATGCCTGCTCCTGGTTTTTACTAGTGTATCATCCAGTAGTAGATATTCCCACATTAGCTTTGCTTGTTTATAATGATAAGGACTGAACACAGATGTATGCCTGCTAGGCACATGTGCTACCACTGGGCTCCCCCTCACCCCACAGTCCACTAGCACTGCAGTGTTAGCTGGACTAAATAGAGATATCAACTGTGAAGTTTTTGTTAGAGTTTCCATTGTCATCACTTATGACATGATCTAGATACTTAAGACATCAAGCTGAGAAGGCCATCCTACTCACGACTAAAGAAAACCACCTGGCAACTGTATCGTGATATTCAATTGATTTGAATCCAAGTTTTAAGCAGTCATACTTTGTAGAACACCTTAACAGAGAGGCTGGGGGTGGGGGGTGGGGGACCTCGTTGCCTAAAATACAGTGAAAGTAGGAAAGGCAACACCCCATCATTTGGTGTGAAGGACCCCAGTGTAGATACAGTTTCAGCACAAGCAGCTATGAGTCATCTTGGTGATTCCTCTATGATAAAGTGATGTTGTTACCAACACCGCCCATAGTAATGTTGCTAATTGTTGATGCTTGGGTTTTTAAGATTTGTTTTGTTTTTAATTATGTGTTTATAGGGGAGGTGGGGCATGTATACAGGAGTCAAGGTGCTTGTGGAGGCCAGAGACAACAGATTCCCCTGGAGCTGGGTGACAGGTAATTATGAGTCACACTCTGGGTGCTGGTGACTGAACTCATCTGCGAGAGTATGTGCTCTTCACTACTGAGGCATGTCTCTGGTCCCTTGTTATGTTGGTGGGAAATAGAAGATAGGATAGTATAAGCCAGGCAAATCACAGAAAGGATATGTGTGTGGATACATACGTTTCTTCATATGTGTGCATGTGTGTGTGTTTTGAAAGTCTAGAAGGTGATTGAAATTTGTTCACAAATGGTATGTAATAGTAGGGATTTTGTATTTACTCCACATTCATGAATTTTGAAAATTATTTTTATTTAAATTTATTTTGTTTACTTGTGTGGGAGAGGAACACAAGCATGCAACGCAGTGTGTGTGGATCAGAGGACAACTTCTTGACCTTGGTTCGCTCCTATCCTGTGGGTGCCAAAGACTGAACTCCTGTTATCAGACTTGGCATCGAGCCTTTGTCCACTGAAGCATTTTTCTGGTCCTTTGAGATATTTTCATAATAAACATATATGTTAGATGATTTTATTTTGGCAAGTTTCTGTAAAAAGTGACAAAGAATCCCTGGACTACAGAGGTTTTTGTTTTTCTTTTCAAAAATTGTAGCTTTGCCAAGTTGTATTCACTTTAAACACATCCTATTCTCGCTCCCGAACTCATCACTAATACAGTGCAAGGTCATTGGGAAACCCAGATGATTCACTACTTCAAAAGTCTGTGAGGTGAGACAAGCAATGGTGGGCTAATGCCTATGTCAGCACTTGTGCAAGCTGAGGCAGGAGGATTACTGTGAGTATGAAGTCAGCGTCGGCTGCAGAGTGAGACCCTCCTCATAAACATCAACAACAACTTCTGTGGTCTGGTGTCTTAGTTAGGGTTTCTATTCCTGCATAAACATTTATGACCAAGAAGCAAGTTGGGGAAGAAAGGGTTTATTTAGCTTACACTTCCATACCTGCTGTTCATCACCAAGGAAGTCAGGACTGGAACTTAAGCAGGTCAGAGAGCAGAAGCTGATGCAGAAGCCATGGAGGGATGTTCTTTACTGGCTTGCTTCCCCTGGCTTGCTCAGCCTGCTCTCTTATAGAACCCAAGACTGCCAGCCCAGAGATGGTCCCACCCAAAAGAGGCCTTTCCCCCTTGATCACTAATTGAGAAAATGCCTTACAGTTGGATCTCATGGACCATTTTCTCAACTGAAGCTCCTTTCTCTGTGATAACTCCAGCTGTGTCAAGTTGACACAAAACTAGCCAGTACATCTGGCCTGGAGGTATTAGTCAGTGACAGGCCATATGCTATTATGCTATCTACAGCACTTTTTTCCCCTAATTTAAACGTTTTAAAAAATAAAAAACAATTTTCAGTTTTTGCTGGTTTAGTTTTGATAGATCTTTACCCCCTGTAAAGGGAAGAATTTCAGAAACTGGAGAGATGACTCAGTGGTTAAGAGCCCTGACTGTTTTTCCAGATGTTCTGGGTTCAATTCCCAACAACTACATGGTGGCTCACAGCCATCTTTAATGTGATCTGATGCCCTCTTCTGATGTATCTGAAGACAGCTTCTCATATACATAAATTAAGTAAATAATTCCTAATAAAAAGGGGGAAGAACCACCAACAGATTGGGAAAGAATTATTACCAATCCTAAATCTGATAGGAGGCTAATATCCAATATTTACAAAGAGCTCAAGAAGCTGAACTCCAGAAATTCAAATAACCCCATTAAAAATGGGGTACAGAGCTAAATAAAGAATTCTCAACTGAAGAATGCCAAAGGGCTGAGAAGCACCTTAAAAATGTTCGAAATCCTTAATCATCAGAGAAATGCAAATCAAAACAACCCTGAGATTCCACTTCACACCAGTCAGAATGGCTAAGATCAAAAATTCAGGTGACAGCAGATGCTGGCAAGGATGTGGAGAAAGAGGAACAATCCTTCATTGCTGGTGGGATTGCAAGCTGGTACAACCACTCTGGGAATCAGTCTGGTGGTTTCTCAGAAAACTGGACATAGTACTACCAAAAGATCCAGCAATACCTCTCCTGGGCATATACCCAGAAGATATTCCAACTGGTAACAAGGACACATGCTCCACTATGTTCATAGCAGCCTTATTTATAATAGCCAGAAGCTGGAAAGAACCCAGATGTCCCTCAACAGAGGAATGGATACAGAAAATGTGGTACATTTACACTATGGAGTACTACTCAGCTATTAAAAACAATGAATTTATGAAATTCTTGGGCAAATGGATGTATCTGGAGGACATCATCCTGAGTGAGGTAACCCAATCACAAAAGAAGTCACTTAATATGCACTCACTGATAAGCAGATATTAGCCCAGAAACCTAGAATACCCAAGATACAATTTCCAAAACACAAGAAAATCAAGAAAGACCAACGCGTGGGTACTTCATTCCTCCCTAGAACAGGGATTAAAATATACATGGAAGGAGGTGCAGAGACAAAGTTTGGAGCTAAAATGAAAGGATGGACCATCCAGAGAGTGCCCCACCCAGGTGGTCCATCACATAATCAGCCACCAAATGCAGACACTACTGCATACGCCAGCAGGATATTGCTGAAAGGACCCTGATATAGCTGTCTCCTGGGAGGCTTTGACAGTCCCTGACAAATATAGAAGTGGATGCTCACAGTCATCTATAGGGCAGAACACAAGGTCCCCAATGTAGGAGCTAGAGAGAGTACCCAAGAGCTGTAGGGGTCTGCAACCCTATAGATGGAACAACAATATGAACTAATCAGAACCCCCAGAGCTCATGTCTCTAGCTGCTTATGTATTAGAAGATGGCCTAGTTGGCCATTATTGGGGAAGAAAGGCCCTTGGTCTAGCAATGTTTATATGCCCCAGTACAGGGAAATGCCAGGGCCAAGTAGTGGGAGTGGGTGGGGAGGGGAGCAGGGTGGGGGGAGGGAATAGGGGACTTATGAAATGTAAAGGAAGAAAATATCTAAAAAAAAGGGGGGGAAGAAATGCCTGATTTAATGGAAAAATAACCAATTTCACACCATTAATTAGCAGTATGTATAATCAAAAGGAACCCAATGTGCACAGAGAACCAATAGGTTCCTCAAATAAAAATAAAAACTCAGTAACTAGCTGTTCCTCATGAAAGGTTAAGGGTCAAGAACGACTTATCTTTAGGGAGTTAACATTTCACCAGGGTCTCCCCCCCCACCCCCCGCCCCGCTCCTTTGGTACTCAGCCTGTTCTCTCGTCTCTAAGACTGATGACATGTACAGCTTCATCTTTAGACCACATCTTCTCCAGCAGGTTCTTCCTTGGAACATTTTATTCTTCCAGTTCTCTCACTTCTGCTATCACCCTTGCACAGAGTTTCTTCATGCTTCCCCTTGACCCGCCCCTGCTCATTAACATAAAGCTTTGCAATGATGGTTAGTTCAATCTTGACCATTGCTAGTATTTCAACTTCCCATGCCCAAAGCCAAAGGATCTTCTCTTTGTTTTGTTTCTGTAAGGTATAATTCTTCAGAGGCTGGAGAGATGCCTCAGTGGTTAAAAGCACTGGCTGCTCTTCCAGTGGTCTTGGGTTCAATTCCCAGCAACCACATGGTGGCTCATGACCATCTAAAATGTGATCTGATGCTTTTTTCTGGCATGCAGGTGTACACACAGATTATTCCTATACATAAAATAAAGAAATAAGATTGTATATATAATATAAAATATTATATATATACATATAATATATATATATATATACACACACACACACACACACACACACACACACACACACACATATAATTTCTTCCCAGCCAACCACAGCCAGACAACCTGTCATTTTTTTAAGCATCTCCCTTCTCTGAGCCCAACAGTCATGCTCTTGGATTTCTGTTGCCTGCTCTCCTTAGTTTCTCTTATTTAAGACAAAGTCTCATTAATCACAGCTGAGATTCAAGTTCAAGGATAACCTTGTAGCCATAGATAACCTTGAACTTCTGATCTTCCTGCCTCTAGCTCCTGAGTGCTGGGATTATAGGCTTTTGCTATCATGCCTAATTTATACAGTCCTGGAGATGGAACCCAGTGCTTCCTGCATTCTTATAAGCACAGTACCAACTGAGCTACATCTCCAGCTGCATCCTTTCTTTTTCTTTCTTTTTTTAAAGGTTTATTTACTTTATGCATGTGTGAGGACCTGCATGGATTGATGTGTACTATAAATGTGCTTTGTGCCAGTAGAAGTACTGAAATCCTGGAAGTAGAGTTCCAGACTGCCCAAGAGTTCTGGGAAACAAACCTGGGTCTGTGTTCTTATGTGCTGAGCCAACTCTTCAGCCACATTCTTTTCTTTTTTCCTAAGCTGCTCCTTCCTTCCTGACTCAGGTTATTGAAAAAAGCTAAACTAAGGAAGAGAGATAAAAGAAAACCAAGAAACATTCACAGGGGACACCCATGCAACCTAGAACTAAAAAGATACTATTTTCGGTGGAAAAGCTTTTCTCTCCAAAGCAACAAAGCAACATCCTTGGACAGAGATACCTAAAACTCCATGAGAGAAGTGGAGAATCCCATGTAGTGTGTGTGTGTGTGTGTGTGTGTGTGTGTGTGTGTGTGTGTGTGTGTGTTGTATATGAAAACTACTACTGGGCTGGCAAGATTTGACAAAAGATGAGGAGACTTGCTACCAAGCCTGTTGACCTGAGTGCCATGCTGGAAACCCACATAGAGGAAGAAATGAGAACAGGGGATAGAAACCAATCAGCTAGGGCAAGGATACCAAAGCAGCAGTCCTGAGACTCCTTGGTGGTGTAATATCCAAAATAAATTCAAGACTACCCATCACCTTTCCCTTTCAAAAAGACTTTCCAAACTGTACTAGCAGACCAAGTACAGAGCCTGAAAAGAAGCTGGCTGACTAAACAAATATAGAAACATAGTTTTAACGGTCAAAATGACTAAGCTTACAGATGCCAGAATGAGACTAACAATGCCCCTACCTTGCCTTACACTAAAAACCACAAGGACAGACAAAATAAGAGTCACCCAATACAAATCAATCAATGTCTAAAAAGGTTATTGGCTACACCAATTAAAATAAGCTAACTACCCTGGTACCTATATCTGACTCTTACAAAGGTATAAAAAGTGTGTTCTTTCTTTGTTCTGGGTCTCTCCTCCAGCCTGCGTGCTGAGAGGGGGTTCCCCAACATGTTAAATAAGTAAAATCCTCATGCGTTTTGCAACAATAGTGGTCTCTGTGGTCTTTGTAAGTGAGGGTCTTTTGACAAACTACAACAGTGGAGGCCAGGAATTGTAGAAGAGAGTTCTGCCTTTTGATTCTTCCCTTCCTCAGAAATCCTAAAGGCTGCCTGTGACCATGTGAAGGAAAGTGACAAGGGGCACCCACCCATATACTTGTTTGAGACCACTGGCCTAACCAACTTACCCTTTCTCTATGCCTTGCCATGTATTCTAGCATAAGTCCTTTAATGAGGTCATAGGCTAGTAGTGTAATGGTCCCTATTTACTGGGACCCCTCCTGATGCACTGGGGTTCTTCCCCTGGGAACTAGCGCCCTACCAAAAACACAGAAACACATGGCTTTTATTTATCAATCACAGAGGAACAGGAAGTCAATCTGCCTATCATGCTACCTCTGTCACCATCTACTGTCACCCTGTCACTGTCACATTCAGTCTGATAACATTTTTATTTCCTAAGATCTTTGCCTGGGATATACTAGTTGTTCCAGTTCTTCCTCCTCTTTCATTACTTGTCATCTCTTAGGTATCAAATCCAGTCAGTATCATCTTTACATCTCTGACTTCTATGCGCATTCTGCCTCTTCTGTGATGGCTTCTTTCTACTCCCAGTATGTTCAATAGATTAGAAGCAACTGTCTCTAGACTGTTCTGTGTCAACCTCTTCTGTCTACCAAAAGCAAGCTATTCTTCTCCAAACCCGAAATTCATTGTTCACTCCTTTTCTCATAAATCAGCACTGACTGCAATTAACAAGAGAGTTCAAGTCCTTTCTTATTAGCCAAAATAAGCCAGTAGGTGCTGGGAGCCCATTCTTCTCCTCTGAGTCTTCCTCACTTCCTGTACTCTTAAAAGGGCATTTGGATAGCAGAACACAGGCGCTATGAAGGGGAGAATGGGAAAATAAGAGCAACTTTATCTGAGTAGGGGGAATGGAAGGCAATACGTATTAGTAATATATTTTTAATATATATGAATTATATAAATATATATGTAATTATATATATGATGTAATTGTTATAATCTATTAAACTATTTAAAGTTATGCTACTCAGGATGATACTACTTCCCCCAAAACCCACAGTAGCAGGCATGAGAAATCTCCAATCCAGTTGTTGATCAGGGAAATCCAAGAAACTCCCACAACAAAACAGGCCCTTGGTTGCCTTCAGAACTTGAAGGTTAAGACCCTATTACTGAAGATACCATACACTTCAGACATGGGACTTGGAGGACTGGAGCTGGCACTGACCTGGGAAATGGGCTTAAGGCCTGCTCAGCAGGAGGGAAATCATCCCTGGTTCTGTAACACTAGCCAACTACGCACTGGTGGTGAGGTCGTGGACGCTAGAGGAGAACCTACTACTACCATTTTCCCAAACCAGTATAATTAACTGGATTCTAAATATTGATTCTTGTATCCACAGACAAGTGTGCTTCTTACCTTCCATCCAAGAAGCTTCTTTTTGCAGTAGACAGAGACAGAAGTCTACAACTGATCAAAATGAGATTGACCATGAGTCAGCCTCATTTGATATGTGTACAACATGACCCCTATAGTTGAGGCTAAGGGAATATTGCAGAAGAGGAGCAGAGAGGTCAGAAGAGCCAGAGGTACATGGTATTGACTATGAGATAGTATCTTCCACATATGACAGGGAGCAGTGCCCATGAGATCTTAATAGTATAGTCACCTAAGCAAGAACTGCATGATGTCAGCACCCTTGACATCACAATATGAACAAGGTGTATTTCAAAAGGGCCCGTGCCTAGATGAAGAGCTAGAGGCAATGATGGCTGTTGAGAGAGGGAGAATCCAGGGCCAAATCCCCTGATAGGTTATCCAATCCCAAGTGGTCAACCTTAAACCAATAGACATATAAGGCACACTAAATGGAGTTGGCAGATTGCATATATATGCGTATAGTGATAATGATGATAAAAAGAATAAAAGTCATAAATTTAGTAGGAGTTGGGAGGACATGGGAGGAGTTGCAAGGGGAAGATAGTGGTAAAGAAATTATGTAACTATAATACTTAAGTATTGTATGGAATTCACAAAATAAAAATTTTTAAACAAAGCCATAAGAGTATCTGGAGAGTAAAAGATAATTTTCCAGAAATTTCTTGAAATAAAAGAGGAGAGGTACTGCCAGGGTATTCTGCCAGGGCCTCGGGTGGGTGGGAGGGACTTCATAGAACTACTTGTCCTACCTTGCAAATGGGATCTAAATACAGACCCACAGACTCCATAGATGAAATAGAAAAAAACAGGAGGCCGGGCGTGGTGGCGCACGCCTTTAATCCCAGCACTTGGGAGGCAGAGGCAGGCGGATTTCTGAGTTCGAGGCCAGCCTGGTCTACAAAATGAGTTCCAGGACAGCCAGGGCTATACAGAGAAACCCTGTCTCAAAAAAAAAAAAAAAAAAAAAAAAAAAAAAAAAAAAAAAAAAAAAAAAAAAAAAAAAAAAAAAAAAAAAAAAAAAAAAGAAAGAAAGAAAGAAAGAAAGAAAGAAAGAAAGAAAGAAAGAAAGAAAGAAAGAAAGAAAGAAAAGAACAGGAGACTCTGGGAAGGAAAGAAAAAGAAATTAAAGTGAGGTGCATGGAGTTAGCAGAAATGTTGTAATTTTAGGGACCCAGCCTTTATTTGTTTGTTTGTTTGTTTTTCTAGAGAGGGTTTCTGTGTGTAACTCTGGCTGTCCTGGAACTTACTTTGTAGACTAAGTTGGCCTAAATCTCAGATATGACAGCCTCTGCTTCCTGCAAGCTAGCATTAAAGGAGTGTGCCACCACTACCAGGCTCAGGAACCTAGCCTTTATACATGTACAAGGGATTGTCTCTGAGCCCAGGGCATAAAACTTGTCTTCATCCTCTTGGTCTCCAAGTACCCAGTACAAAGGCTAGCACATAAACAGGGCTCAACAAATGATTCCTAAATACATTATTGGCAATCTACTTTCTGTTTTGTTTTGTTTTGTTTTTTCTTTTTAAAACAGAGTCTCACACTCTAGCTCAGACTGGCTTGAACTCACTTTGTCACTATGTGGTCGGTCCAGGCTGGCCTTAAACTCATGGCAATCTCCCTGCTTCAACTTCCCAAATTGTACTCCCTTTCTCAGATTAAGGAAGAGCAGCCCCTCCCCCTCCCATTGCCTAACACCTCGCTGCCACAAAAACTCCTGCTTTCTCTGTGCCTTTATAATGGGGAAAAATGAGTGTATCCAACATAGTCCTATCTGTC
The DNA here is from genome assembly GCA_902729485.2 of Mus minutoides. Lineage (NCBI taxonomy): Eukaryota > Metazoa > Chordata > Mammalia > Rodentia > Muridae > Mus > Mus minutoides. The sequence continues at coordinate 1,743,937 of LR749739.1, forward strand.
AGAACATTTTCAGAATTCCACTTGACTTTCTGTCTCCTTTCCAATTATGAGCAACTCTCACCATGGGCTCTCAAGCCAGAATCATTCGCTGGCGGCCATGGTCCTTGCCACACCAGGGAGATCATCTTATTGGCCCTCGATAGAAGCTATTACTCTGTGCTAGTTGCTAATGAAGTTCATTCTCTCTGCCTCCACCTCTTCTCCATCTTGCCAGACCATTTGGAATTCTAATCCTGTCCTGGATGCTCGCCTTCCGAGCTGACGATGGGTGTCATCTGCTAGCAGTGTGCTATCATCTGTCAGCTCTAACAGCTTATTTTCTGTTCTACCCATGTAAATCATTGATGAAATATCAAAGAATCTGGCCCAGAATGACAGCCAGAGGACAGTCTCTAACAATTCCCACTTTGACATGGGTGTCATTGGTAACTCGTAAAACCACCTGCCCCACATCCACCTTTCCCCAGCCTGCTGCTAGAGTATTGTGAGGATTACAGTCATAAGTCTTTCTGGGACCAAATGGCAATGGAAAAGCTTAAGAGGAAACTAATTTTCCAATTGCCCATTTTTCTGCCAGGCATTTCTGAGTATGTTAAGTAACGGACCCTCCCACACCTGTCAAAGGCAGCGTGGTACAGACTGAGTTGACCAGAAGTCCCGAGGTTGGTCCCTCTTACATGTAACTTCTGGTCCATCACTTTCTAGCTATGAACTTGGCAAGAGACTGAGTGTCTGTGCTTTTAGTTTTAGAACAAGATTCACTTCAGAGGACTGTTTGGAAGATTCCACTGCATGAAAAGTCCTTACCCTAGGCCTGACACACTGAAGCCTCAACAGAACTGCCTTAGTACATATTAAAGTAAAGGAAACTGGGGCTAGGGAGAGGGTTAAGAGTTAAGACCAGGGGCTGGTGAGATGGCTCAGCGGGTAAGAGCACCCGACTGCTCTTCCGAAGGTGATAAGTTCAAATCCCAGCAACCACATGGTGGCTCACAACCATCCATAACGAGATCTGACGCCCTCTTCTGGAGTGTCTGAAGACAGCTACAGTGTACTTACATATAATAAATAAAATAAATCTTTAAAAAAAAAAGAGTTAAGACCAGAGTTCTGTTCTTAGCACCCACATCTTGTTCCAGAGGGTTCCATGCTCTCTTCACACCCCCAAGAACACATGCACACACACAAACACACACACACAGTGTATTTTTAATCAATCAATCTATCTATCTATCTATCTATCTATCTATCTATCTATCTATCTATCTATCTATCTATCTATTACCTTTATGGGTTTGGGTGTTTTGCCTACACATATGTCTGTACACCATGGATATGCAATGCCCACAGAGGTCAGAAGAGGATGCTGGATGCCCTGGACCTAGAGTTACAGACTACTGTGAGCCTCCATGTGGGTCCTCTGACAGAATAGCCAAGTGTTCTTATCTGCTAATTCATTTCTTCAGTTTCCAAATAAATAAAAAAGTGGAAGAAGGTAGGGCTGGTGTGGCAGAATCTAAACTAGAGATCTATAATATTTGACTCAGACTTTTAATCTCTTTCCTATACATTAAGCAGATTTTTGTGTGTACTCTTGTTCATGCAGGACACCCACAACATGTATAAGCATAAGTCTCAAGGAAATCAAACATGCATTTGATGCCCAGCAACTCCAGCACAGACTTCAGATGAAAATAACTTCAGAATCAGAAACTCACTCTATTGAAGGTAAACATGATTGAAAGCAACCTTCCTTTGTTGAGACATATTTATAATTTACAAGCGAAAAAGAAGTCAAATAAAAATCATAAGCTATTAGGTTTTAATGGCCTCTGGGACTGATAATGAAGGACTTTTAAAATTTGTTTCTGGTTTTGTGGAATTTTTCTGGTTTGTTTGTTTGTTTGTTTGTTTGGGGAGGGTTTTGTTTGTTCCCAATGTTTTTAGATAGGCCTGGGAGATCTCGCTATGGAGAGTAGGTTCAACTCAAAATCACAGGGATCTGCCTGCCTCTGCCTACTGAGAACAAAGATTAAAGGCCTGAGCCACCATGGCTGGGTGTTTCTGCTTTTCTCAACTTCATTTCTCTTGATGAAGTAAGTCTTTAGAGCCTAGAAGAAGATAGAGACAACAATGTAAGATGTGAAGGAGAACTGACCTGTCACTGAAGGCCAGCTTGGTCTCTGTGAATGAGCTCTGTTCCCTATGTGAAGGAGAACTGACCTGTCACTGAAGGCCAGCTTGGTCTCTGTGAATGAGCTCTGTTCCCTATGTGAAGGAGAACTGACCTGTCACTGAAGGCCAGCTTGGTCTCTGTGAATGAGCTCTGTTCCCTATGTGAAGGAGAACTGACCTGTCACTGAAGGCCAGCTTGGTCTCTGTGAATGAGCTCTGTTCCCTATGTGAAGGAGAACTGACCTGTCACGGAAGGCCATCTTGGTCTCTGTGAATGAGCTCTGTTCCCTAAGTAGTGTCTTTCCATGTCACCCATCTCTATGTGCGCTTTCTCCACAGCCTGATTTTCATGGTGATCAGTAGATCATCAGCTTCCCCCACATCATTGCTTAATAGGTTTTTATTCTATGTAAAACCTGTAAGAAAAGCCCATGAACACGTGCCATAAATAACAAATCCCCCATGGTTGGACATTTAGGTTGACTCTCTCTGCTCTGTGACTATTATAAATAAAACTGTCATGAAGAGCCTTGTATCTCACTGTTGCATAATGTTCTCGCTCTGCACAAATCCTTCTTATCCCTGACAGATGGCCGGCCAGCCTCTGTTTGATCACTTCCAGTAACAGGGGGCTCACTTCTTTGCCAGACAGCTCATTCCATTTATGGACAACTCTAATTGTTAGAAAGTTCTTTATTTTTAACCCAAATCTGTTCCTCTTAACTTACACTCATTGATTCTAGTTTTGCGATCTGGAATTACCCAAAGCAATCTTTTCCTTTTTGCACTTGGCATCCCATCAAATACTTGAAGAAAACCATAATGAAACTCCTTAAATAGTCTCTTCTTGAAGATAAATACCCATGCTTATGAGCCTTAAGATTTAAAAAAAAAAAAAGTTGAAGAATTGGTAATGGGAGGTGGTCTTTAGCCAAGATATAAGTTTGGTTTTTTGTATTTCCTTTTTTGCTTTGGCCTCCTGGAAGCTCAATCTAATGGACTGCCCATTATTATTATTATAGCTGTAGAATTCTTTCCTTATATGTGTATATTTTATCCTTTCGCTTTGACCTCCTAAGTGAGAGAACAAGTGCTCTTCAATTTCCAAATCAATAAAAACAAAGTGGAAGAAGGTAGAGTTGTTGCGGCAAAATCTAAACTAGGATCCAGTTTAGAGACCCAGTGATATCTGACTTGGGTTTTTAATCTCTTTCCTATTTATTAAGCAATCTTTGTGTGCACTCTTGTTCATCCAGGACACTCACAAACACACACAACATGCATAAGCACAAGCCTAAGAATTGAACCGTGAACCTCAGCATATTAATCATTATGATATATAGCATATACATATACACATACATATCTATCATATACACATACATATATAACATATATAACATTAGCCTATATTTTCCCAGGCTATGTTTTTCTTTAAAGCTGAGCTATGTCTCTGTAGGCTCCCACAAGCCATTGGTGATGCAATATGTATTTTATCATATAAATTCTCCATTTCTTTCAGACACTCTGTATGACATCTATTGGCCAGTTTGTCAATCTCTCTCCTATTAGCATCCGTACTTGGTTTTTCCTCTCTGAAGCTGTTTTCAGGCCTTGTCCTTGTTCCTCGGTAGAGAAGCTAAAGGGAGGGGTGATGTTGGAAAATGTCTTAGTCATGTAATAGGCAGCTGAGGCAGGAGCATGGAGAGCTTGAGGCCAGCCTGGGCTCATACCAAAACCCTGTCTCAACAAAACAAAAACAAAATGTAGTCTAGTCCTCTTGAGTCATTTAGAGCTTCTATCAAATGTTTCGGTGTCTTCTGTGTCACCTAGAGGCCTGGTTTTCTGTCCTTTGAAGACATTAGAACTTACATCTTCATGATGGTACCAAAACTTCTCCTCCCTGTAAAAGGTGGGTAATCCCTCCCCCCACAGCACCGGTGGCTGACCTAGATGACTGGCACCCTCCCCCAAGACAGGAGGTCAAGAGGGAAGAGATTCAAACCTCTTACTGAGGCTGTAGGATAGAGGTCTCAAAGAAGGAGCTGGCCAAGGCTGCTTGCTCCTAGAACAGAGAGAGGCCTGAAGAAGCTTCTGAATCATTGGCCATCCAATGTGCCCGTCGGGTGGGTAGTTCTCTAGGGCAGCACTAGCACACAGCCTGATGTTAAGACTGCAATTTGATTCATAAGTGAAGGGGCAAAAGGCGCTGGAGAAAGGCTTAACCTGTGGCCCCCCGCGCTGCCAGCCTTGCACAGCCTGGCCTGGGAAAGAAGAGTAACAGCCACCATTGTTCTGGTGTTGAATGGGCTTAGAGAAGCCAGAAGCCTTCAACTTCGATCTTTTCCAGATGGATACCAGTTCTATGCCTCAGGTACCTCAGGGTCCACTGAGCTGGTGGGGGATTCAATCTCAGTTATTTCCCCAAATAACTCCTCCATCCTCCCAGAAGCATTTGGGAGTGGAATGAACAAACAAACAAACGAAACCTGAACTTTGCATTATATTTGGACCAGAAGTGTTTGCCTTTCTCAGAAACAGGCTGCTTTGAGGCTGCTGGTCAGAAAGTCATCTCATAGCCAGCTTTGTCCAGGCAGTCACTCGGGGCATCTGGCCTCTTTCCTCATAGGGTTCTGCCCCATCTGGGAAATCCGTTTCTTCTTCCACTGGGTCTGAAAAGGGATTGGAGGTGTACCCCTGAGGTTCTCTTTAAAGATCAGACCTCAAAATAGTCAGTAGGCATGACTTTAGCCATAGTTAGTGATTCAGACTCTGTTCTGTCATTCCATGTAGATCCTCACAGAGGAAGTGAATGGAACAGGAGGAAGAAAAGCCAATGATGAAATTTAGAAATCTTTGTCCAAGGACTGGTCTTAAGGCCACATTTTTCCTCTTCTCTTTGTTGACCACATAGTCAACAGGAGCCTAGATAGAGTCCACTGTATCCAAAGAGGACCATGACCTCTGAAATCTTGCTCATTCTATAGAAAGACATAGTTGGCACATCAAACTCTTAACTCTCTCTCCAGGGGAAATTAAGCCCTCTTCTCTCTTCTGCTCACAGACTAAGCTTGTGAACAGACTCATTCTGTCACAGAAGATAAGCCAGGCTATCTCAAGTGGCTTCAGGCTCAGCCAAAGCAAAGAAGGAAGAAACAGTTTGTTTTTGTTAGGGTTATTATTGCTACGATAAAACACTGATGAAACACTGTCTTAGGGTCTTGCTGCTGTGAACAGACACCATGACCAAGGCAATTCTTATAAGAACAACATTTAATTGGCGCTGGCTTACAAGTTCAGAGGCTCAGTCCATTATCATCAAGGTAGGAGTTCAGGCAGGCATGGTGCAGGGGGAGCTGAGAGTTCTATGTCTTCCTCTGGAAGCTGCTAGGAAAAGACTGACCTTCAGGCAGCTAGGACCAGGGTATTAAAGCCCACGTCCACAGCGACACACCTATTCCAAGAAGGCTACACTGAATAGTGCCACTTCCCGGGTCAAACCTAACAACCAGCATAAATTCCATGACCAAAATCAACTTGGGGAAGAGAGGGTTTATCTGGTTTATACTTCCAAATCTCTGTTCGTTATTGGAGGAAATCGGAGCAAGATCTCAAACAGGCCGGGAACTGAGGCAGGAACTGAGGCAGAGGCCATGGAGGGGTGCTGCTTACTGGCTTGCTCATCATGGCTTACTCAGACTGCTTTATATAGAACACACAAGCCCAAGAATGGCCCCACCCACAGTGGGCTGGACCCTTTCACCTTAATTATAAAATGCCCCACAGGCCTGCCTACAGCTCAATCTTATGGAGGAATTTTGTCCATTAACACCCCTCCTCTTCAGTGACTCTAGGTGACATAAAATTAGCCAGCACATAATTAATATATACAATAAAAACTATTTCTTCACTCCCATACACACACACACACACACACACACACACACACACACACACACACACAAAGCCTACATGCAAATCAACAAATTGTGTTGACCAAGCCCATGGATGGATTGGTCCATGGAAGTCATGAGCATTTGACTCAGGACTGTCACAAATTAAAAGATCTGAAAACGACGTGACACGATTTTAGAGTTTTTAAAGTGCCTGGGAATTCCACTTGCTGTTGATTACAGGTGTGTGCCACCAATCCCAACTTTTTCCAATTTCTTTTTGTTTTCATTGCATGAGGAGGTAACCTTTTCAGCATCATTTTCATCAGAAGAGAACGCATCCTTGCTCTGATGAGATCGTTGGAAAGCACACGAAGCACAGAGTTGAGGTGGGTTGTTAGGCAGCCAGGCTGGCCTCAGTCATATGACTGAAAGTAACAGTGGCTCAGAATCAAATGCCTCGGGAGAATGGTAAATTATTTCCTACCACTCGTCTCTGAATCTTTCCCAGAGAGTTGAAGAGTTTAAGCTCTCAATGCCGTGGTTTGTTTTAGTTATACAGGGTTGGGCAGATTTAGTAAGCATTCACCTGATGGTTTTTATGAGTTCAAGTGTTAGGACTTCAAGAGTCATGTGACATGAGGCTGAAGGAAAATCCAGTTCCATTTTTGCCATCACAGGAGGCAATCCAGTGTTCTGGTTAGACCACCATCGCTGAGGCAAAATCTGAGAAGTATTTACACAAAAGCTGTGGTACAGAGAAGGACAAGGCTTTATATCAAATTAAGCTGAACTTTGTAATGTATAAGAAGTGATACTGGTTTGGGAGCATGAAAGCCATACAACTGAATGGCTCCTGGAGAGCAGCTGAAGCCACTGGAGAAGGTGCAAGCTCTGTTGTAGTAGAAATCCCAGCATATTGGAGATGCCAGGACCATGGACAGACCATGGACTGACCACGGAGTACAGCATGTTGTAGACCTGAGCTGGTCTGAGCCTACCAGATAAGTTGTATGTGCTGTGGATGGCAGAGCCTGAGAAATGATCTGCCCAAGATCCTTGGAACCCAGATCATGATACTTAGATGATAGACATTGAGCTAAAGGATTTGTTTTACATCTATAGATATTGGCTTTACTTTACTTTTATTTTATTTTCTTTTATTTTGTAACTGTGCCCTGATTCTTCCTTCTTGGAATGAGAAAGTATAAAACTTTCTTATTGTACAGAAGCACACAGTTAAGAGACTTTGCAGTTTTAAAAAACATCTGGAACTTTTAAGTGTTGAAAATTTTAAACTGTAGAACTTTTTAAAGTTATAGTGCATTCAATAATGTGATACTAGCATAAGGGATAAGCAAGAAAAGAAAGGCTATCGTTTAATAGAGATATTTTTGTGTATCAAATTAACAAGAGATCCGTTGGATTGCTTAGTTTTTATCAATTTGATACAAACTAGAGTCGTCTCTGAACCTCACTTGAGAAATTGTCTCTATCAATTGTCCTATATGTATGCATGACTGTGGGACAATTTATTAATTAACGATTGATGTAAGAGGGCCAAATCCACTGTGGGTGGTACCACCTCTGGGCTGGTAGTTCTGGGTTGTATTTTAAAAAGCAAAAAACAAAAACCAAAATGAACACTCCACGGAGAGTAATCTAGTAAATAGCATTCCGCCGTGGTCTGTACTTCATTTCCTTCCTTGACTCCCATTTGAGGTAGACTGTAACCTGTGAACCAAATAAATCCTTTCCTCTCCAAGTCGCTCCTTGGTAATGGCGTTCATCACAGCAACAGAAAGCAAAGTAGGACATTAAGAGAAAAAAATGGAGCTCAAAGGAGTGGGGAGGGGGCCTAGTGCCCCTCAACCAACATAAAAGCCAGACTGCTCAGGTCCGTCATCATAGTCCTCGTATTCCTATAGGGCAATGGGAAGCAGAGACAAGATAATGAGCTGGAATGATGTATACATAATACCCTTACAGAAATAACTGGAGAGATATTGCTTCAGAAACAAAGTGGAAGAGAACCAACTCCCCCAAAGTTGCCCCTTGACCTCCACACACTTGCTATGGTACAAGTATTACACACATACACTTCATTCTTTTTTTTTTTTTAACGGAACAGAATCAGATTTACAAACAGGATAGGAAGGAACTAAGTGGGAATAATGGAAATTATAAATCTGTAACTCGGATGTCAGTTCTTTTCAGTACTCATCTAGATTTTTCTAATCAACAGATAATTTAGAACTTTTTAAGAAGAACATAATAACCAATTCATAACATGAGGAATTTGTTCATACTTTTGAGCCAAATGAGTCAGGCTCATTTCCTTCCTTTCTTTCTTCCCTTGGACTATGAAACTGGCATATGAGGGAACTGTCATAGACCTGTTTTATCTGGAATACACTGACGGTCTCAATAATAACATGTTTTGATGGAGCTGAAGCTGTTGAACAATCATACTGAGAGTGTTGATTAAGATGGTGCTTTGGGAAGTGTCTATGACAAATTGCTCTTCACTGTCTAACTTCTGATGTAATGGATAAATAAACATGGGTGTCAGCTGAATGGAGAAAAAAATTCCCCCTCTTTGTTTTGGTAAGACTGATGGGACACTTTAGCTTGTTCTGTGCCCACAGTCTGGCTCCTAATATTTGCTAATATTCTATCCCTCACATCTCCAGTCACAGGTGCAAGTGGGACACCACTAACCGCAGTCTCAGGGGCAGATGGTGCCTGGTGGAAGAGTGTGTCACACAGAGAAAATGGCAGAGAAGAATGCTGTGAGAACTTGCTTGAGTAGTTTTAGGTTCTTCTCCAAAATTCAGTAACCACCAAGCATAGTTTTAAGTGGAAGGCATGTATTAGAAGTGGCAGAAGTTATGATCCTGACATTTTTGGAAAGGTAGAAGTTGTTTTTGGGTCAGATTTGAAATGCACAGGGGCAGATGCAAGGATTGTTTTTAGCAGTAACATAACCTGGAGTCTTCTATTCTTGCTGCTCTTTAGACAAATGTTGCCATTTGGAGCATAGAAAAGATGGAAGAAAGCCTGTGTAGTGTGTGTGTGTGTGTGTGTGTGTGTGTGTGTGTTTGTATGTGTGTGCATGATTGTGTGTGTGTTGGTCTGTGTATGTGTGTCTGTTTCTATGTGTGTCTCTGTGTGTCTTTGTGTCTATGTCTGTGTGTGTGTTCCTGTATGTGTGTGTTTGTGTGTATGTATATCTGTGTATGTGTGTGTCTGTTTATGTGTATCTTTGTGTATGTCTGTGTATATGCCTGTATGTGTGTATGTGTGTATGTATCTGTGTGTGTGTCTGTGTGCATCTGTGTATTCTTTGAAGTTGCTACTGAAATGAAAATGCCAATTGACACTGTAAATGATGAAACCAAAATCTTAAGATTCTAATTAAGCTGGGTGTAGGGACACATACCTTTACTTTAACACTTGAGTTGTGGAGGCAGGAATATTAGGAGTTCAAAGTCATCCTCAGCTATACAGAAAATTAGAGGCCCACATGGGCTACATGACACCATATCTTAAAAAAAATAAAGGCAAGGGTTGGGCTATAGCTTAGTGGCTGAGTGTTTGCCTGGCTTATGCCTGAGTTCAATCATTAGTACCACAAAGAGGAAGAAAAAAACAAGCAAAACAAAATATTTAAACTCAATGCAACCTAAGGCTGGTACATCTTTTACATACAAGTGGAGAACATTAAATATCACCTTACTTAAGGTTAAAAAAATTAAAAAGAGAAACTCTATATAGTATGCAATTGCACCAATATAGGGTGGAGAAAAATAGTGTTGGCAACAATGTATATAAAAGCATTCCAGAGGGTTTAATTGCCAGAACTTGGTGGAAGACCATTGTTTCAGATCATCTGCTAAAAAATATTAATGCAGTGTCTGGCTGCATGCACCTAACTCTTGTTTAGCATGTATTTTCTGGCAGATCCTGTAGTTAATGGTGGACAATGGCTGGTGTAATCTGCCCAGTTAAAGGCACATACTTTAGCAAGAACATTAGTTGGACATGGTGGAGTGTCCTTGCAAGGGCAGCACTCAGAAGGTTGAGGCAGAAAGACTGATGTGAGTTCAAGGTAAGCAAGAGCTACATAGCAATGCCCTGTCTCAAAATATATATTACAAATTAAAGGAAGACCAATCTTATTAGAGCATTGGTGACTATCTTAGTTAGGGTTTTCATTGCTGTGAACAGACACCATGACCAAGGCAAGTCCTATAAAAGACAACATTTAATTGGGGCTGGTTTATAGGCTCAGAGGTTCAGTCCATTATCTTCAAGGTGGGAGCATGACAGCATCCAGGCAGACAAGGTCAGATAGAGCTGAGAGTTCTACATCTTCATCTGAAGACTGTTAGCAGAATACTGACTTCCAGGCAGTTAGGATGAGGGCCTTAAAGCCCACACCCACAGTGACACACCTACTCCAACAAGGCTGTACCTCTCCAACAGTGCCACACCTTCTAATAGGGTCACTCCCTGGGCCAAGCATATACAAATCATCACTGTGACTGAGGTCTGAGTTCAATTATCTTGGGATACATAAACAACTTGTCCTAACCAGAAGAAACAGTATTTGAATGTTTTATTGGTAAAGGTTATTTTATCTGAATTTGAAAAATACATGCATAATTAACACAAAGAACAGGAAAATTAGGATCTTATGTGAAGTGTGAGGAAAATACAATTAGCCTAATATAATTGGGGCCAGGAGAGGCTGTCTCTCTGCTCTTTGCATTTTCATTCCCTCTAGAACCTAGAGTCTAGGTTAGATTCTTCTTCAGTCTTGTTTCTTTATGCTTAGAAGGCAACTTCTATGAACACTGGAGGCATCCATCTTCCTTATTAGAAAATCTTTTTTCCATGGCACAAGATTGTAGCCCCAACACTTGGGAGTCTAACCAAAGAGGATTGGAGCTTATGGGACAGCCTGAGATTCCCAGCAAGACCACTTTCTTCCCTTTGACCTTTGTACAACGGTGTTGACACAAGCTGATCAGGCTAGCGCAGACGTGCCAAGTAATGCGGTGCACAGATTGTCTGAAGCCTAAGTGGAGTGACCAGTCACTTACAAGGCGATTGTCATTAACATGACTGGAGTTGAGGACTCGGTTGGCTTTCTGAGGCATTTGGGCAGTGGGGAAGAGTGGAGGACTATTGCATGTAACACTTGGGTTGTGTTTGAAGGTAAGGAAACAGTAAGAATGGGTGCTGAGCCAGCACTCGGGAGGCAGAGGCAGGCGGATTTCTGAGTTCGAGGCCAGCCTGGTCTACAAAGTGAGTTCCAGGACAGCCAGGGCTACACAGAGAAACCCTGTCTCGAAAAAACAAAAAAAAAAAAAAAAAAAAAAAGAATGGGTGCTGAGGAGACAACTCTAAGAGAAGGAAGGCACTCTTTTGTAGGTGACTAGGAGGGAAGAGACACCGGCCACATTTCCTTTTCATCTCTCTCTCTCAGTGGAGTGCCTCTCTTTTTGAAGCAACAGACAAAATTCATACCCTCAGACCTTGCCTAGTGGCGAAGAGTCAGTTGTCTTGTTTGTCCATTTGTAAGCACACCACACATGTTCGGTTAGGCCGGGGACAATAGGAAAGTTTATTGAGTTCAAGGTCCATACTACTCTTTAGCCTATGTTTACTGAAAACAGATCTGACCGCTAGGTTTTCCTCTGTTGGGTTCCTGTGTCTATATCTAATTGAGCTGTACCAGGGGATAGACAAAGCTATCATCATTAAAAACTTCAACAAGAGCCAGGCGTGGTGGCGCACGCCTTTAATCCTAGCACTTGGGAGGCAGAGGCAGGCGGATTTCTGAGTTCAAGACAAACCTGGTCTACAAAGTGAGTTCCAGGACAGCCAGATCTATACAGAGAAAATCTGTCTCAAAAAGAACAACAAAAAATAATACCCCGCCTTTGAAAGTCTTCACAGCCAGGCTAGGCTGGCTTTCAAATGTAATTCTGGCTGAGTATGACGGTCCAGGCCTGCAGTCTCAGCTACTGGAAAGGCTGAAGCAGATGACTGCCCAATCCCAGGAGCTTGAATCCAGCCTCAGCAAGATAGTGAGATCCTACCTCATCCACAACAAAACAGAGAAAGGGATTGCACACACTTGGGAAATTGAACAGGTATCTCTATGGTAAAATACAACTTTAGTATTTCAGTGAGACTGATTTTAAGCTGAGAGTGTGGTCGAATATGCAGATTCTTTGGAGGATGAAGCAGGTGGATCATGAGTTTAAGGTTATCTTTGGCTACACTGGGAGACCCTGCCAATAAAATAACAACAGTACACCCTTTACAACCAGCAGCAAAATTCCACTCTTATAGATAGTTGTGGTTTTCTGTTTGTGGTACTAGGGGTTGAACCTTGGACCTTGTGCATGCTAGGTAAGGAATCGACTACTGATCTATAGCCTAACTCTCTTTTTATTTTTTATGTTAATACAGGGACTCAGTAAGTCTCTGATCTAATTAGGGTGACTATTGCTGTGATGAAGGGCCATGCCAAAAGCAACTTGGGAAGGAAAGGGTTTATTTCACTCACAGTTCCATAGAACGCTTCATCATCAAAAGCAGAGAGGGCAGGAACTCAAGTAGTGCAGGAATATGGAGGCAGGAGCTGATGCTGAGTCCATGAGGGGTGCTGCTTACTGGTTTGTTCCTCGTAGCTTTCTCAGTCTGCCTTCTTATAGAACCCTGGACCACCAGCCCCAGAATGGCACCACCCACAATGGGTTGGGCCCATCAATCACTAATTAAGAAAATTCTCTACCAATAGCTAGATTTTATGGAGGCATTTTCTTAATTGAAGTTCCCCCCCCCCCGACAACTTGACCTTTCATCAAGTTGTCATAAGACTATCAATTATTGTCCCCCAGGCTGGCTTTGAACTCACTCTGTAGGCAATGTGTTGAGCTTGTGCACTTCGTGCCTTAACCTCCAGAGCAGCTCGGAGTGGTCAGCCTGTGCATTAAGCCTAGCTTGTATAGACAGTATCACTTGGAGTTTTAAAAGTGTGGTTGATGGAGAACCAGTTGGGAACTTGCTAGAAATGCATATTAACAAGTCTTATTCTAGCCTTCCTATTATAGGTTGAATGGTGGCAGCCTAAAAGATATATAGAATCCTAACTACTCCAGAACTTAACTGTAGCCTCATTTGGAAACAGTGTGGCTAAGCGGAGTCAGGAATAGGGTGGAGCAGAATGGATGCCGAATCCAAACACTTGGTGTCCAAGTGGAAGAAGAGGCAGAGACACAAGGGAAGACCATCATGAGATGATGAAGGCAGAGATCAGAGCTACAGAGCCACAAAGCAAGGAAGACAGGATTACCAGCCTCCAACCAAAAGCTGTGTGGGAAGGATGAGTATGATCCACTGATGTCTTGACTACTAACTTTTGTCCTCCCGAAAAAGGAGAGAACAAACATCTCCTCCTGTTGTTTTTAAAGATTTATTTATTTATTTATTTAAATATATGAGTGCACTGTTGCTTTCTTCAGACACACCACAAGAGGGCATTGGATCTCATTACAGGTGGTTGTGAGCCACCATGTGGTGTCTGGGAATTGAATTCAGGACCTCTGGAAGAGCAGTCAGTGCTCCTAACCACTGAGCCATCTCTCCAGCCCACAAATTCTGTTTTAAACCATGAACATTGTGATGATTTGTGAAGGCTGCCCTAGGAAACGAACACAACTGCTGACTCAGAAAGTCTTGCATTGGTGTGCAGTAGTCTGTGTTTAACAGGTCTCTATGGCCAGGGCATGTGGCTCAGTTGGTAAAGTCTAGCACCTATGAGGCCTGGGTTGGATGCCCAGCATCCTATAAAACTAGGCATGGTAGTACACACCTGTAATCCAGCATGTGGGAGATGGAGTGAAGTGGATCAAAGTTCAAGGTCATCATTGGCTGGGATACAGGAGATCCTGTTTTACCACAAAACAAAACAGAACAAAACAATGCATTTCTGAAAGGCTCAATGGAGAGAACCATTGGTTCTATTCTAGGTGTAGTCAATGTCTCTCACAGATACACAGGAGAATTTGTGTTTATGTCTGCACTCAAAGGATCTGGATGAGGGCTATGGTTCTGTGTTTCCGGAGTGCTCTTAAACCATATATCTTGTGTAAAGTTCAGACTTTGAAGATCAGTGACCCCCAGATCAGTGGGGCCCAATAGACCTGCCATTATCATGGAAACCTTTCTCTGTCTCCACACCTAATAAAGACATTGCTAGCCATGGGTAGCTATTAGACATTTGAGACATGGCTTGCCTGACTGAAGAGCGATTTGAGTATTTTTTTTTATTCAACACGAAATCATTTTCAAGCAAGAATGAAATAGGCATGGGTAGTGCATCCTGGTCTTCAACGCCGTGCCTTGAAAAGCTTTCAGCCTTTCTACCTTTGTTTATCTGAATACTCGACAATTTTGTAGCCGAGCCTGGTGGAGTATCCCGTGCAAGACTGTGTGTTCTCGTAGCCCTTGCGGAGCTTCTGGGGGAACATAAAATAAATAGATTGCAGGGTCTTTGGCCTGAAGGAACTTCCTGTGTAGTAACCAGCTTTGCTGTGTTTTTTCCAGTTTCTGCCAAGCCTGAAAGTGTTAGTTCCATGTTAAGGGGGGGGGGGAAATTAAGCAATAATTAGGAGAGACGATGCTTGGCAAGGGCTTCTTTATCTCAAGGCTACCAGATTTTGTTCATGGAATTTGAGAACATGAGTGATTTGCATATGTTGCATAAATTTGCATCTTGTATTCAAGAGACCTGACTCCAAGTCTATGAAGTACAATTTAATTAATTAGTGGAACCTACTATACTTGTATTCAGAGCAGGATTCAGGGCTTCGCACACAGGAAATAGCCAGCTACTGACAACAGTTCAGGAAACTCCAAGATCAAGGCAGGACACACACACACACATACACATACATGCACACACAAAAGATGAGGATGAAGAGGAAGAGGAGGATCATAGATGATGGGGAAGAAGACACACCAGGAGCTTGGGTCATCCTTCCCCTCTGCTTCCTATGCATCTCAAGCCTTTGAGTATTGGATATGTTATTTCCCACCAAACACTGGGCAAACCACAACAACATTCACTTGTTTTTGTTGTTGTTGTTGTTGTTTTTGTTTGTTTGTTTTGCTACTGTCCTTGCTCCTTTGCATGTAACTGAAACCTGCCCAGGTGTTAGCAGGTAGTTTGAGAGAGTAAAAGAGGATGCCAAGTAAGAAAAGCATGGTCTACTTCTGACCCCCACCCCCTGCCCTGCCACCTCGTCTCACTTTCTCTACTAAACAGCCTTTAAAAGGCTATTCCAACCTCTTTGCAGGGGTCTGACAAAACGTTCGATAACACCCATCCTTGTCCTGAAGGAGCACAACACTGGAGCCAGAGAAATGAGCATGCTGGATGTGAAGGAAATGAAGGCTTGTCTGAGAAGATGGATATGCTCTGCTCCTATGGAGGGATGGAAGATTTCACAGAGGATGCCGCAGCATGCAGCAGGTGAGAACAGAGGAGGCAGGAAGTGGTCTCTTGGACAGCATACTGAAAGTAGTAACTGGTGTGTTGTGTGGTGAGAGGTAGGAATGGGTAGCATCAAAAAATGAGAGCAGCCCATAGGTGTCTTGTTAAGTTGCCTGAAGAAGAAAGGTTAAGTGAATGAAACCATGTATTTTCTACCACTTCATCCAGGAATGAAAACATGACAGAAAGGCCTGTGGAAGGACAGGTTGCTCTTTCTGTTACAACAAAGGCCCCTCTTTCCAGCATCTTCTGACCTGGGTAGCTCTGGGCCTATTCCTAGCATGTTCCACTTTCTAGAACATGGGTTCTTTTTCATTTTGGTTTGATTTTTTGAGACAGGGTTTTGCTGTGTAGCCCTGGCAGCCTAGGAACTAGCTCTGTACACCAACCATGTTGGCTTCAAACTCAAAGAAATCCACCTGCCTCTGCTGGAATTAAAGGTGTGTGCCACCATGCCTAGCTTAGAACATGAGTTCTTTATGGCTTTGAATTGACACCTGTATTATATCTGCCATGTTTGCAGCCTCTAACAAAAAATAGTGCTTGCCTGCAGGGCAGCGCACAGAGCTGAAACCGAATTGGGGACTTTCCCCGAATGGCAGAACTAGGCATGGTAACATTTTCTTGCCGGTACCCTTTGCTGTACCACTACTAACTCACTGGAGAACTGCAGAAGCAAATGTGGCATCTACTTCCAGGGATGCTGGGCATTCATCTGGAAGCCCTAGTATGGCTTATATACAAGCCAAGGCTATGTGGCACAGGCTAACATTCCAGGCAGGAGCATCACAAGTTTCACACCTTATCTACAGGGTGAGTTCAAGGCCAGCCCTGGGGAATTAGTAAGACCCTCCATTTAAAAATAAAAAGAAGAGGGGCTGGTGAGATGGCTCAGTGGGTAAGAGCACCCGACTGCTCTTCCGAAGGTGATAAGTTCAAATCCCAGCATCCACATGGTGGCTCACAACCATCCGTAACGAGATCTGGCTCCCTCTTCTGGAGTGTCTGAAGACAGCTACAGTGTACTTACATATAATAAATAAATCTTTAAAAAAATAAAAATAAAATAAAAAAAAATAAAAAGAAGAAAGAGAGAGCTAGGCATATAGATCAGCGGTAGAGCGGTTACCCAGTGCGGACAAGGTTCAACGTTTAATTCCTAGCGCCAGAAACAGACAAACCACCATTGTCTTATATGGAATCTATGGTGTATTACAGTTTTAAAATATTTTTGTGTTCATTAAAATTTTATCAAGTGATGCCCTAGTAAACTGCTAACGATTTCTCCAGGGAGGAGAAAGGACTTGATTTAAATCACCTGCTAGTTTCCATGGTGTAAGTACTGCTATCTGGGCCACTTGCAGCTGCCATACAGTGCTAACGAATAGGAGTTGGAAAAGCATGGCTGATAGCCATGAGCAAGCTGGGGAGCACAGTCACTTCATGCTCTAGCTGCTTCTCACTCATGTTACTTTATTTTCCTCCTTCAGCAGTATGGTCTTTGAGATTCCTTTATGTGGCTACCCGTATTTCTAGAACTTTTTTTTTTTTTTTACTTTCATAGTTGCCTCTCACTGATTATATGAAGGTACCACAATTTATGTTTTTCCTTTATTTATTTTTTGATGGATATTTTGATGTTTCCAACTGGCTTACTCTTTGAAAGCTTGTGCTGGGGTGGAGAAATGGATCAGCAGTTAGGAGCACTGGCTGCTCTTCCAGAGAACCCATGGTTCGATTTATATTACCCCCATGTTGGCTCACAACCATCAGTAACTCCAGTCCTGGGGAACTTACGTATGTGTTTTACCCTTACCAGCATTTCTGATCACTCTTAGTTTTTACAACTGTAGTCTTATTTATACCTGGAAAAGTCCACACAGTGATTTTTGCTCATACATCTCCTACCACCTCCCTTAAGTGTTCTCTACTCTCTCACCCTCCCAACTTCATGGTCTTTTCTTTCCATTATTAATAAATTCTTGAACCCAGTCACCGCTTCCTATGTCTGTCTGGGATGCATCTACTGGAACACAGAGAAACCATTAGTCACCGCGTCCCCAAAGGGAAATGACTTTCCCTCCACTAGTCACTGTGTCTCCCTCCTTCAGCAGCCGTCACCCACCAATAGCTCCTTGCAAAGGGTGGTGCACAGGGATCCCTTCCCTATACATGCTGGAATCCTGACTGGCTTGATTCCTATGTAGGTAACCACCATTGCTTTGAAATGCTGTATGTAGTAGCCATGTCATGGGCAGAGGGCAGTATGTCCCAGCTCTCCTCTCTAGCTGCCAGCTTTTACATTCTACTTGATCATCATCCATGATGTTCCCTGAGCCTAGGGTTGGAGAAGGTTCATATAGGATTCCCATTCCCAAATGAGCACTCAGAGCAGAGCAGCTTACATTCAGCAATTTCTACCAATAATGAGTCCCTGCATTAACTGCCACCCACTGCAAAAGGAAGCTTCTCTGACCAAAGCCGAGAGTAGTACAAATCTATAGGTATAACCAGACACCTTAGAAAGGAGTTTGACAACATGACCACTTAGCAAAACAACAGTAGGCTCCTCTTTAGAGCCAACAGTACCAGGTATAAAATTCCTCTTGTGAAGCAGGCTTCATCTCCAAACAGAAAGCAGTTGGTTACTCTTAGAACTGCTGTGCCACTGTTACACCAATGAGCACATCTTGTTAGGCAAGGTCCAGCACTGGATGAGACTGATAGTACATTTCTCCCCCACTAGCCTGCGTAGTACTTCTAGCACTATGTAAGCTTGCTAGGAAGAAGTGTCTTGGTCAGCTGGGGTTTATTTCTCTATGCCTTGTTTGTTTTGTTTTTCTTTTTTTGTTTTGGGATTGTTTATTTGGGGGGGGTTGTTTTTTGACATAGCGTTTCTCTGTCTTTACTGGTCCTGGGATGAACTCTCTCTGTAGACCAGGCTGGCCTTGAACTCAGAGGTCCACCTGATTCTGCCTCCTGAGTGCTGGGATTAAAGGCATGTGCCACTATTGACAGGCTCTTTGCCTTATTTTTAATTGTGACTAACACTATGACAACAGGCAATGCGGCTATATTTAGAGAGGTTGTAATGATAGCACTTGATCTGTGTCCTCCTAAAAAGAGGAAGAAACAAGAGTGTGTTTCCCTCACCCATGTGCATAAAGGCGAGACTGGGCAACTACATTGAGACCACCATCTGTAACAGGACTATGTCCTTACCAGAACCTGCTTAAAAACTAAATTTTTCAGCATTGTGCCTTCAGAGGTATGACAAAATAGATATTTCTTATTAAAAACCACCTCATCTGTGAGAATGTAGTAACCAGACAAAAGTATAACGGATATCACATGGTTGAATTAAATAGATAGGACTTTCTTCTATTTTTAGAGACTCTATACTGGCCTATTGCTCCTGTACTGGTCTCTTGCTCAGTTATCCTCCTCGTTAAGCTTTAGTAGCATCTTGGTCCTTTTACTGTTGCTCTCTTCAGGCTACTTTTTCAGTTTTCCCCAAACTCATGAGGCTCCTGAAGACTTTCATTCAAGGAGCTCTACTTGCTCAGAATAATCTGCCCTCTTCCCCAGGGATGCCACAATCTTATCCACTTTAAATATAATATAATATAATATAATATAATATAATATAATACAATATAATATATACACAGTCTTATAGATTAAAATTATATTATATCTAAAATATATTTATATATTATATATTATTTATAATATACCACTGGGTCCCCTTCTCGTGGCCAGTGCTACTCACTGTCCTGGCATTGCAGTTTTGTGCCTTTCTACAGACTTCTTTCCTTGCACCCAAAGTGCTTACTATAATGCCACAGAAAACTCTGTCCAAAACAAAACAAAGCAAAACAAAAACAACCCAAACTGCTGTGGTATGCTTCTTTCTCCTGCTTCCCACCTCAGTGTCTCACAGGAGACCTTTAGTTAGACTGATTTGAATAAGTACCTCACTTTGTTCAACCATTCTAGCTAAAAGTGTGGTGTCCTGTCATAGCCAAGCTCAGAGGACCCACATACAGCAGAGCAAGAAAGGCTGAGGTTAGGACAAGCTCATCCATTAAAATACACGGAAAACAGAAGTTAAATCCCCGCCCCCCCCCCATTGTGGTCTGGATGTAATCATTTCTCCATAAATCATACATTGAATCCTAGCAATGATAGTGCGGCGTGGGTACTTTGAGAGAGAAGATTTAGTCATGAGGGCTTTCCTCTCATTGATGGAATTAGTTCCTATTACCAAAGAAGGTGGAGGGTGCTCTCCTGTCCCCTTAGCCACGTTAGGACGTAACCAGAGGGCACCATCTTACGAATCACACAGCAAGCTCAGCCAAAGCATCAAAATAGCTGGGGTCTTTTTTATTTGTTTGTTTGTTTTTGTTTTTCGAGACAGAGTTTCTCTGTATAGCCCTGGATATACTGGAGCTAACTCTGTAGACCAGGCTGGCCTCCAACTCAGAAATCCGCCTGCCTCTGCCTCCCGAGTGCTGGGATTAAAGGCCTGCGCTACCACGCCTGGCCTAGACTTCCCAGCCCCTAAAACTATAAGACATATCTGTTTGCTGCTTATAAATTGCCCAGGCTGAAGTATTTTGCTAAGGCACCCCGAACAAACTAAAACGCCCCTAAAGAAAGACTAGAGAGACAGCAGAATGTCTCATGTGCTCTGTGCATGAAGCTGCCCTTTCTCTAGTCATCAGTGTTTCTCTCCACAACTGGACTGTATCTAGAATGGCTTCCTCTCACTCCCTTTCCAAGGACCTGATGATTGGTGCTATTCTCCTCAAAGCTGGCAATTCTGACTTCACTTACTGTATGTCTTTCACAGTTTCCAAACTGTAAGCATGCGTCAGGAATCTAATAAAGGCTTCCTAATTCTTAGGACCTGTGCCCTGATGTTTCTAATGGATTTTGTTGTTGCTGTTGTTGTTGTTGGTTTGTTTGTTTGTTTGTTTGTTTTTCGAGACAGGGTTTCTCTGTATAGCCCTGGCTGTTCTGGAACTCACTCTGTAGACCAGGCTGGCCTCGAACTCAGAAATCCGCCTGCCTCTGCCTCCCAAGTGCTGGGCCTCTAATGAATTTTTTTTGATTGACTTGATTGTAGGGTTTTGTTTGTTTGTCTGTCTGATTGCTTATTGCTTGTTTTGTTTTGGAGTAACAGTCTCTATCCGTTACTATTTCTATAGCTGTGGTGAATTACCGTGACCATGCCAGATTATAGAAAGAATTTACTTGTGCCCAGAGTTCCCAAGGGCTAAGAGTCCATCAGAGCAGAGAAGCACAGCAGAAAATGGCAGATATGGCAGCTAGAGCAGAAGCTGAGAGAGAGCACATCTTCAACTGCAAGAGTAAAGCAAGGAGAGCAAACTGGAAGGGGGCCAGGCTAGGAATTCTCCAAGCCCTACCCTAGTAAGGCACTTCTACAGTAAGGCTGCATCTTTCCATACAGCATCATCAACGGGGCACCAAGTGTTCAAATGCCTGAGTCTGTAAGGAGCATTTCTCATTCAGACCACCACGGGGTCTCAGTACTTTCTATTTCTATTGCATAGATAAGGAAGTGCAGATTTGGTGTGGTTCCTTGGTTTCGCCAAGGCTGGCTGCAAAGTGGCACAGGTTAGTCCCAACCTTTGGGGTTTTGCTTTTCCATCCTGGCTCAATGAGAGGGGCAAAGTGCTAAGGTGGGGCACGTTTCTAGATACAATGTCCCTGGGGAGCTGCCTCCAGGAAGCCGTGGTGTCTCTCCACCACGGGAGAGAGGTCCATGAATGGCCCTGCCTGTGGAATCTCTACCTAAATGTGTGTACTCACGGCCTGGAACACATGTTTGAAACCTGGACCCAAAGCATCCCTGTGGCCCCAAATGTTACTAAGGAGAGATTTAGCCCACATTGAAATGCCAGATGATAGAAGCGAGTGGCCAAGCAGTGCGTGCATCCTTGCCAAGCTGGAATGCGAGCAAGCGTGACTAAGCCAACAGGACTAGAGGTGGCAAACAATTCGTGTCTGGTTGGAATCAAGCACTCTGTTGGCAGCAACACTTCCAGAACAAGCGAGGGTGACCATAAGCCCTTGTTCCAAGGAGCCCTGTAAAGGAATGAGCTGCCCATTTTGCTGTTACTTCATAGCAATTCGCCAGTGGGACCCTCCCCTGAACTTCCACAGGCACGGCAGTGATGGCAGTGCCACAGCCGGGTCTCCCCAGCCTGCTGCTAGCCCTGCAGAAGTTTGTAAAGGCAGAACTTCAGGGCCCAGACGTCTTGTTTCTGTTGCTTTTGCCAGAGCTTTGCTCCCGAGGAGGCTTGCATTGTGTTATAATCACACGGTTTGCAAAGTGATAGTTACGAGTCTGTTAGCATTTCCACCCCAAACCTCGCATTTTCAGCTGCTCACAGTGACTCAAATATAAGAATTCTCTTTAGGCTGAAATTTGGCACACAGGGTCTCGGGCCCAGCTGGGGAGCAATTTCAACCTTTTTTTGGGACCGGATTTCAATAACATCCATTTGGCTGTTTTTGAATAACAGCAAAAGTACAACAGAAGAGAAGTTAGCATTTTTTTTTTTTTTGAGCAAAATGTTTCCATTATGTGCCTGCAGAAATGGTATGGGGTGGAGAGCCATCCTATCAACTCCCAGAAACCTAGCAAATGATTAGCCTTTGAGTGGCCTGAGTATGTATACTATTTTCTTAAGTATACATTAAAAAAACCCAAAAAACTCTAGTCTGTTATTCAGAAGAGAGGAGAGATTTTGTTTAATAACATATTGTGTTTTTGAAAAGCAAAGTTGACTTGGGAACAATGATATATACTAGGGGATATTGAATGCCTCCTACACCCACTCCACGGTGCCACCCAGGCAATCACAAATTGTAGGACGCAACTGAGCTCCCAAATGGAAAGGGGAAACTGGCAAACACGTATCAGAACAGGGGAGAGAGAAGAAAGACACCCCCAGGCCTGCAAAGACGACATGGGCCCAGGGACTTGAGATCTTGTACAGGAAGAAGGCAGATCCTTCCAGAACTCAGATCCTTTCTCTACAACCCCACTCACTCACAACAACAGATCGAGTTACGAAGAGCGGATTCTTGAAAGGCAACGTGGTGGGAATCTTGGTTGTGAATTTTCTTTTAGATGTAATCTTTCAGGCAGATGAGGGGGCATAGCAAACCTGATATGTATGCGTAATCCCAGCCCTTAGGAATCTGAGGCAGAAGGATCACGAGTTTGAGCCCCTGCCTCCAGAAACAAAACAATGAGTTGTAGAAAATAATACCATGCCAGGGCTATACAGAGAAACCCTGTCTCGAAAAACCAATGAATAAATAAATAAATAAATAAATAAAATAAAATAATACCACACTTGTGTATTCACTGCTCAGAACACGAATCAAAACTCTCCAAACACCATTGAAGTCCTTTATGCCTATCAGCTTTGCTGATAATTCCATGTCATTTTAGGTAAAGACGTATTACTGTTTTCTCAGTGTAGGCTATATTACTCTCATTTTTCTTCTTCTTCTTCTTCTTCTTCTTCTTCTTCTTCTTCTTCTTCTTCTTCTTCTTCTTCTTCTTCTTCTTCTTCTTCTTCTTCTTCTTCTTCTTCTTCTCGAGACAAGGTTTCTCTGTATATAACCCTGGCTGTCCTGGAACTCACTTTGTAGACCAGGCTTGCCTCAAACTCAGAAATCTGCCTGCCTCTGCCTCCCGAGTGCTGAGATTAAAGGCATGTGCCACCACGCCTGGCTTATTACTCTCATTTTATTTCATTAAACTTACCTCTTCTTCCCATATTATTAATGCTTATCTAAAATCTGTTTGTATTTCTGCCTCTTCTTGCCAGAGGGTCCCAGGTTCCACTCTGAAGTAATCACCTCCATACACCACAGCTGCAGCCTGAGCCTGAAAAGCACATTTCCTGTCTGAAGGTAAATGAAGACAATTTTCTCCAACCCCTGTCGAAACGATATTCCAAACTGCTAGAGGAATTCAGAGATTGGTACCAAGAGTGTCTACCATACATACAGCTTTTATATGCTTCCAGCCACATCAAGCTGTCTCTGAAGCTTATGAAGCCACCCACTGCTAATCACCACTGCATGATCTCTACCTTCCTGTGAACATAGAAGGCAAGGCACAAGACTTACAATTCCCTTAACTCCGAGTGAGCCACCACCAGTCTGTTCTGGTCTCCTAGGAATGCTCTTGGGGCTGCTTCTAACTAGACTGCAGAAAAGGCGGTTGGGAGGTTGCAGAGATAGCTTGGTGCTTGTTATACAAGCTTAAGGACTGAAATTCAAATCCCTGTGCCAAGACTGGTTGGGCATGAAGGCCCATCTGTAACTCTAGCATTTCAGTACTCAGAAGGGGGANTTTTTTTTTTTTTTTTTTGGTTTTTCGAGACAGGGTTTCTCTGTACAGCCCTGGCTGTCCTGGAACTCACTTTGTAGACCAGGCTGGCCTCGAACTCAGAAATCCGCCTGCCTCTGCCTCCCGAGTGCTGGGATTAAAGGCGTGCGCCACCACGCCCGGCTTATTTTATTCTATTTTTAAAAGACCCGTGTGCTTTAGGAAATCTGGGCCTCTTCCTACGCCTCAGGGCTACGAGCAGTACTTGAAAGTAATTAAAAGCCCACATTCAAATGCCAGATGCAGCAGCTCAAACCAGTAGTCTCAGCACTTGAGAAGATGGGGTGGGAATACTGTGAGTTCAAGGCCAGTCTGAGCTATACAATGAGCCTAGGTGCAAGATTACTTATTTTAGCCAGTAAGGTAGTGCAGGGCTGTAATCCCAGCACTTAAAAGGTGGAGGCAGGAATATCAGCAGCTCAAGGTTATCCCCAGCTATTTAGGTATTTAGTAAGTTTGAAGTCAGATGTTCTGCATAGAACCAGGTCTTAAACCCTACCCCACCCCCCACTTCCCACTGCCAAGGGCTGTTGTGATGGCTGCAGGCTCCAGTAAGAGGGATAGACACATGGGACCTCATAAAATTGCAAAGCTTCTGTAAGGCAAAGGATACTGTCAATAAGATAAAACGGCAACCAACAGATTGGGATAAGATCTTTACCAATCCTACATCAAGAAGTTAGACTCCCAGCCTGGTCTACAAAGTGAGTTCCAGGACAGCCAGGGCTACACAGAGAAACCCCTGCCTTGAAAAACCAAAAAAAAAAAAAAAAGAAGTTAGACTCCAGAGAATCAAATAACCCTACTAAAAAATGGGATAAAGAGCTAAACAAAGAATTTTCAACTGAGGAATATCGAATGGCTGAGAAGCACCTAAAGAAATGTTCAGTGGGCTGGAGCGATGGCTCAGTGGTTAAGAGCATTGACTGCTCTTCCTAAAGTCCTGAGTTCAAATCCCAGCAACCACATGATGGCTCACAACCATCCATAATGGGATCTGATGTCCTCTTCTGGAATGTCTGAAGACAGCTACAGTGTACTTACATATAATAAATAAATAAATAAATAAATAAATAAATAAATAAATAAATTTTTTAAAAAATAGAAAGAAAGAAATGTTCAGCATCTTTAGTCATCAGAAAAATGTAAATCCAAACAACCCTGAGATTCCACTTCACACCAGTCTGAATGGGTAAAATAAAAAACTCAGGTGACAGCAGATGCTGGTGAGGATGTGGAGAAAGAGGAACATTCCTCCACTGCTGGTAGGACTGCAAGCTGGTACAACTGCTCTGGAAATCAGTCTGGCGGTTCCTCAGGTAATGGGACATAGTACTACCAGAAGATCCAGCAATACCACTCCTGGGCATATACCCAAAAGATGCTCCAACATATAACAAGGACACATGCTCCACTGTGTTCATAGCAGCCTTATTTATAATAGCCAGAAGCTGGAAAGAACCCAGATGTCCTTTCAACTGAGGAATGGCTACAGAAAATGTGGTACATTTACACAATGGAGTACTACTAAGCTATTAAAAATAATGACTTCATGAAATTCTTAGGGAAATGAATGGAACTAGAAAATATCACCCTGAGTGAGGTAACACAAACACAAAAGAACACACATGGTATGCACTCACTGATAAGTGTATATTAGCCCAAAAGCTTAAAATACCCAAGATACAATTCACAGACCACCATATGAAGCTCGAGAAGAAGGAAGACCAAAGTGTGGGTGCTTCAGTCCTTCTTAGAAGGGGGAACGAGATACTCATGGGAGGAAATATGGAGACAAAGTGTGGAGCCGAGACTGAAGGAAAGGCCATCCAGAGACTGCCCTACCTGGGGATTCATCCCACATATAGTCACCAAACCCAGACACTATTGTGGATGCCAAGAAGTGCTTGTTGACAGGAGCCTGGTATAGCTGTCTTCTGAGAGGCTCTGCCAGAGTCTGACAAATACAGAGGCGAATGCTTGCAACCAACCATTGGACTGAGCAGAGGGTCCCCAATGGAGGAGTTAGAGAAATGACTGAAGGAGCTAAAGGGGTTTGCAACCCTGTAGGAAGAACAACAATATGAACCAACATCAATGGGAAGGGAGGCCCTTGGTCCTGTGAAGGCTCGATGCCCCAGTGTAGGGGAATGCTAGGGCAGGGATTCGAGAGTGGGTAGGTGGGTAGGGGAACACCCTCATAGAAGCAAGGGAAGGGGGGAATGGGATAGGGGTTTTTGTGAGGCGAGAACCAGGAAAGGGGATAATATTTGAAATGTAAATAAAGAAAATATCCAATTAAAAAGAAAGAGGGAAGATCACATAGTGCTCCCACAGAGGACTCTAGTTCAGTTCCCAACACACATACATTAGGTGGCTCACAACTGCTTGTATGTCTAGTCCTAGGGAACCCAGCATTCTCTTCTGGCCTCTGCAGGTACCTAAATCTACATGGTGCACACACACTCATTCAGGCACACAATCATACACACGTTTAAAAACATTTAAAAGCTGTTTTTAAAAGTTTCCTTTGTTTAGTGATTGTGTGAACTTTGATAAATTACTAAAACCGTCTTCATCAGTTTCATAGTTATAGCCAAATGATGTAACAGATGCCCTGGAGCCAGAGTTATAGCCAGTTGTGAACCACCCAATATGGGAAGGGCATCAAGTGTTCTTTCTAGCTCCGAGGAATCATTTTAATGTTGCTGAGTTGCTGAATCCACCAGTATGGAATATAAGCTTCCTGAACGCAGAGTGTCATCTCATTCACACAAACATTCCCAGCATGCCACAGGACTCTTGGCATGGCACATGGCCAGTGCGGTCAATATGCGTTTGGTTAAACTGCCTGAATTTCAGACTCATTGAATTCTAGGCAGGCCTGTGTGTGTGTGTGTGTGTGTGTGTGTGTGTGTGTGTGTGTGTGTGTGTGTGTGTGTTTGTGTGTGTGTGTATGCTTGAGTGCGCGAGTGTGCATGTGTGTTCATGTTTGTGCATATGTATGCATTGTGTGCACATGTGTGTGTGTTTGTGCATGTATATGTTAGTGTGTGTGTATGAGAGAGAGAGAGAGAGAGAGAGAGAGAGAGAGAGAGAGAGAGATACCCTGTTACTTGTAGTCAAAGCCATCTTGGCAGACAGAGCTTCTTAAACTGCCCTATACACTACCTACACACATAAATAAACATACTTGTGACAGGGGTTAACACATGGGATCCATGGCTCCAATTAATTCTTTTAGAGGTAGCTTCCTGGCACAAGCCAAATCTAGTATTTGCGGACTTGGGATTGGGTTTAAGGTTGGTTAAATGTGAACTCGTGGTTACAGCTATGTCAGGTGCCGGTGTGAGCAGCACCTACAGCAGGTCAATGAGGGGAGGACAGAGCTGAAAGGCTACAAACCAAAGACAAGCTCCAATGGCACCAGAGTGTGAGCGCCTCCTACCTTCAAGTTCTCCACAACCGGAGAACTTGTTTGTGTGCTGGTTTTAATTATAGTCATGTATTCTAAGCAGACCACACCTCACTTGCTATAAGTATAGTATGTATCCATAAAAAAAAAAAAAGTACTTTCAATATGGTAAAGACACTGAGGGACAAACACAACCTGAAACACAACTATAAAAGCCTTGAACGCTTCCATGAGGAACAGAGCGAGTGGGCCTGGGGGTCTCCAGTCTACCTCTCCTCTGCTCTTGGCAGCTGCTCTAACCCCATCCCTGAATCTCTTCACCACAGCTCTCCAAGTCCTCTTTTCCTAATCAGCTTCGGATGACTTCCCAGTTTGCTTTTTATTCTTCCTTTGAGGTTTGCGTGCACAACTCTTAAGAATTAGTTNTATATATATATATATATATATATATATATATATATATATATATATATACATATATATATATCAACCTAAAACTGGCTGGATTCCATGTCTAAAACGTTTCAGTAGCACACAGGGGCCAGCTGGTTTCAGGCCATGACTGGCGGCCATTGTACAGCTGCTGCACATCTGCAGGTCCCCGTATGCCCTTTTATTACTGTCTGCTTTCTATGGCATGTTGTCAAAGGTCTGGTGACTGCATCTGCTTGAATCTTGTCTCTATCTATATGTGGCTTGGAACAAGGGTATAGTTACTCCCAGCAAAGTGTATTTACGGCGTACTGATGAATGGAAATGTTGGAAGAAACGTGTACTCGGGTAAAGGGACTGCTTCCATACTTATCTCTTAGCTAAGAAGGGTTCTTTTAAATGTCCCCACACCCAACTGTCTTCTCCGTGCTTTGAGCGCAGACCTGCTCATAATGGTAAATTCTGTGTTCCTGTCACTCAGTTGAGTCAGCTGTTTCCATATTAATAGGATATTGTGCTCACTATTAAGAATTGTTCACTGTGGATTCCTACTCCCTTTGCATGGCTTCCCCTACTCTCCAAGTCTCTCTCACTCTCTGCACCCACACACCACTCACACTCACCGACATACCCACACCATAAACACACATACCATATACACACATATCATAAACATACCATACACACTATGCACATACCGTACACATATACCATACACACACTATGCACAGTATACACACATAATATACACATACCATACACACACACCATATGCACATATAACACACACTATGTACACACCATAAATACTTTGCACATACTACACACACACTCCATACCCACTCACCACACACACATGCATACCTCATACACCATACACATATACCATACACACACACCATAAACACATATACTCTACATACCATACACACACATACTCCACATACTACACACACACCATACACATATACCATACACATACACACACCATACATACACACACCATACACATACACTATATATACACTCCATACATACACACACCATACATACACACACTATACACATAGCATACATACACACACCATGCACATACACCATGCACAGACAGCATACACATATACCTCACACACACACACACACACACACACACACACCACCACCACACACACTCATCTGAAAAATTGAGCCTCAGGGCTTCTGTATACTTGGCCAGCATCTTCAAGGTCACTAATGTTACCTCTCATCTCTGCTGTGTGGGAGCCAGAGAGTGAGTCATCGGGGTGAGTACTGCCTCTGTAATACTACCAGATTGTGTTTGTCTCCACTTCAAAGCTCTTCACTTTAACAGAATAGTATTTCTTCATCCCGCCCACCCAAACAGCAGTCTGGATGCTGAGAGGGAGCAGTTACATGAACAACACTGTTCTTTCCTTAAGACTTTCCTTCCCCCACCTCAGAACACTTGCAAGACCTATGGGGAAGCTACCGGGCCTCACACTAGACAGGTTCCTACTAGAGGGCACAGCTTGGCCTCTTATTTAACCCTCCCTCCACCCAACCCCTTTCTCCTTGCCCCCCCTTTCTCTTTCAGCTTGTCAGACTGTGATTCTGCCTTTCCTGATCAGTCTTAATCATTCCTCGGCCCTCTGGGTCTTCTGTTTTCTTTTCCATTTACAAAACAGTTTGTGATTTTGAGTTTTCTGAGTACAGGAGACAGATGGGAGAGGGAGCTTTAGAGCTAGAATCTAGAAAATGGGGTGGGGGGAGAGAGAGAGAGAGAGAGAGAGAGAGAGAGCTCTTTCCTTTTCATATTCGTATTGCAACTCCCTATGACTAAAAGAAGCAGCTCTAACTTGTTTTTGAGACAAGGTTTCACTATGGGGTGAAATATAACACAGGCTGACCTTGAACCCGGGATATTTCTGCCTCAGTCTCTGGATTGTGGAGATTCCAGCTGGGAGCTATCAAGTCTTACTCACTTGTGAGTAAAGCGAGATTCAAAGATTCTGAATAGCTTCTCCAAGCTGACAGGCAGTAGCAGACATAAGGAAAATGATCATGTAGGTGCCAGGACCATGTTTTTTTTGCTGCTGTCATTGTTGTTAGTGAGAGAATGGACATTAATCAGTCTTTATTTCCCAAGGTTTCCATGCCCTGGATTCTTGATTTCAATTTATGAAATACATTGAAGGAGTATAATTGTCTCCGGTCATTCCTATGTCACTTTAGCCCAGAGCCAGCTTCTGGCTGCTGCCAGTGGTATTTAGACTTATCGTCCCTGTGCAGAACAGCACATCTAATAAGTTCTGCCAATCCTTGCTCTCGCCCTGTAAGTACTCATTAAGGTTCCTCTAGGCCTAGAACAAGGATGTCATTTACCATCCGTGCTAGCACACGGACTGGGGGCCTTGGGGAGGGCATTATTAATAACCATGCTGGGCATACCAGGTTGCTTAACCATCTTCTTCAGACAAGCTGCGATGACGCTAATGTCTCCCGTGAACTAGGAGGCTGCTTATAATGTACCCTAAACTCAGCAGTATGCAAAACAAGAGAACAGAGGTTTTAGGGAACAGAAGAACCACCTGTCAGACCCCAGCCTCTTTGTCTCTGTGTTCTCAGGCCTGGTTGTTTGTAGTAAAGGAAGGAGAGTAGGAAGAGCAGGATTCGTCAGACTGTTCATTGTCCCATTTCCGGAGAAAGTGGTACTTACACACCAGTGGCTTAATACTTACACGTCAAGCTAGATGTCACCGTGCATACCTGTAATCCCAACGTTCCTCAAGCAGGAGGAGCAAGAGGGTCACCAGTTTGGGGCTAGCCTGGGCTTTAGCAAGACCACAGTGATCCCACCCTCCAAAAGAAAGAATCATTGGTCCTTTCATTTTTAAGGAATAAATTTAAATTTTATTTATTAGTAGTGAGGTGGGAATATATTGAGGAATGGGTTTGGAGGTCAAAGGGGAACTTATGAACTCAGAGCTGGTTCTCTCCTTCCACCTATACATGGCTCTGGGCATGGTGGGGTCAGGGAGGGGCAGGTGGCAGGTACTGTACGCCGATCACCAGGCTCGTAAAACAAGTATCTTTATCTGTTGAGCCATTAGACAGCCTTTGTCAGTCATTTCCATCTTTTCCAATTACATTCACCTATTTACTGGGGGGCATGTGTGCACATGTATAGAGGTTAGAGAACAAACTGCAGAAGACAGTTCTCTCCTTCCCCCCAGTAGGTCCCAATGATTGAACTCAGGTTTGCTGCTGGCTTGGCGGCAGGCACCTTCACTGGCTGAGCCATCTTGGCGGCCAAGTCATTTTTATCTTAACTGTGGATCCCAGCTCTACCCTAGATATGCTGAAAATATACTCTGAAGCAGGCTTGGGTAACTAACTGACTAACTGAATTTTAAAAGCTCCTGCAAAAAAAAAAATCATCTCTCTATCAAAGTGGCACCAAATATTTGCACACTCACTCTACACTGAGAGGTACAATTTCGGGGAAGGTTCCTGATGGAGTCAGTTGCCCAACTGTCTGCAACATTAGATGCCGTCTCTACGGCCTTAATCACTCACTATTCGAATCAAATAACTTAAATCACATGAACCATTTTTCTTTCTCTGGAGGGGTTGCTGTGGATTGAGGCTGAGGTGATACATGCTAACTATGAGCTTTACCCTAGAGAGACACTCCAATCCCTTAAATATGTTAACCTTATAATTACTCCTAGCATAAATTCTTAGATTCTTAGCCATTTATATATACATATATGCATATATACATATATGCATATACATATATGTATATATACACATATGGCTAACACTATATTCTTAGCAACTTACATTGGATTAAGAAAAGAGAACATTTCAATGCTATCTGATCATCACAGTAATAAAATTTGCCACGAACTGAGCAACATACATGTCAGTTATTTGCATACAATGCAAGAAGGCATGCGACCTCTGCTTTCTAAATGGGGGAACCCCAGCTTAGAGAAGTTGCCTGACCCACCTGGGGCCTCCCAGCTTGTGAGTGGCAGAGCTTGAAATATTTTGGGAATGATACGCACTCTGTGTATACAGAAAAAAAAATACTTATTGGAAGGGCACATCAGGCATGTGAGCCAGTATGACCTTCAGCGAGGGAGTCCTAGCCTCTGAGAGACCTGAGTGTCAGCACAGAGAGGGCAGAGACATTCTTTCGATATAGAAAACCAAAACGGCGGAGCACCAATTACCGGTTCCCACTTGGGATAGCTTGGGAACGGGCTAAGCATTTTGCAGGCCAGTCTTGGGATTCAGCTCTCTTTTGTTGGCGGGGCTGCTGCACCGCTCTTTATTCATGTTTTTTTTTTTTTTTTTTTTTTTTTTTTTTTTTTTTTTTTTTTTTTTTTTTTTTTTTTTTTTTTTTTTTTTTTTTTTTTTTAAGGCAGCACAGGCACAGTGAACGTTCTTTAATTGCACGCCCTTCCTGCAGTACGCCTGCTCCTTCTGAGCTCCATGGGCTGGCTCCATACGCGTGGCTCGTGTGGGGAAGGGCTGGTGGCAGCTGCAAGTTGGTGTGTGACACATTGAGTCGTCATATTTCTCTTCTCTGTGGCCCTCCAAAGCCCTTTCCAACATAACTTTTCCCCATCTGTTCTCCTTTGCACTGCATAATAGGGGACAGGTTTTGGAACTTGGGATTCAAAAAAAAAAAACATTAAGAGAAAATAAAAAATGAGATGGAATTTGAGTAGAAAGAAACTCACTGCCTCCCCGCCTCCCTCCTCAATCACTGGGATCATTACCAGAGTATTAAAACGATCAAGTTTTTAGTCTCCTTGATGTTGATTCCTTATATATGTGGTAGTGAGGAAATGGGGAGGGAGGCAGAGAGGGAGGGAGGGAGAGAGAGAGATTTCAAATTGCTTTTAGTTGTCTGCATAGCAATAAGGCAGGCAAGCAAGGCCGAGCCGAGGACACACTCAGCCTTGCCCATAACCTGGCTTAGCTTTCCTCATATTTGTTCAGCTTCTTTAATAAGTGTATTAATTGTCTCATGCCCTGGGTTCTCCTCCACTGGACACTAGATGCCAGATGGGAAGCTTAGAATATTTAGAACCATTTTCACAAGCACCGCAAGCACACCTCTGTGCTCTGCAGTGCACTTTCCTTCTGTACATTGTGTGTGTGTGTGTGTGTGTGTGTGTGTGAGAGAGAGAGAGAGAGAGAGAGAGAGAGAGAGAGAAAGTGCCAGGAGCACAATATACTCCCAATTTCCCAGATATCTTTGCTTAGGCTGAAGCGAACGTAGGCATTTAAAGTTGGAAGAGTGAACACATTTAAGGAAGAATATTCAGTAAACAATAAACAGGAATCTGACAAAACAGAAAGAGTACAAGACAGTCTGCTTAGGAAGCAATTAGGGGCTAGGGATGCAGCTCAGTTGGTAGAGCACTCATCTCACATGCGAGAGGTTCATTTCTGCTACGGCATAAAACCACAGGTGCTGGGGGTGCCTGTGAGCCACCATTGGGAGGTGGAGGTAGGGGGAACCGGGAATAAAAGGTCATCCTGGACGGCATAAAAAGTTGGAGGCTAGCCTGGGGTACATGCGCAGAGTGGCGTTTCATTCATCCTTTCCTTACGGCCTTTAGGAAAGTTTTATGACTGTATCAGCCATAAGTCCCCAGTGTGACATTGCTCACAGGTCACTGGCTCAGCAGGGGTTTCTAGTTCTTTGTGGAGGACTGCAGCCTTCTCTGACCATTTGAGGAAAGGTTGTGGATTTCCTTGGGAAAATATATATTCTTTTGCTCCTCCAGACTTGCATAGTGTTTCTGGGTCCCCAGGATAATTTAGCATCCGCTCACAGACTCCTGGAGGAGTAGGAATCGCGCACGCATGGTTGTGTCCACCTGCTTCTCTGTTTTCTTGGTTTCGTAGGTCAGTAGTTGAGTCTTTAAGCCACATTTTCTATAGTTCTGTTAGGAGCACGGTCTTCGCTCATTGCAGATGCAAGGAAAAGCAACCCATCTTGCTGTCTGTGCTGAGATAGTACGCACCAAGTTCACATCCTAACCTCCCCCATCCCTGCTTTCTTAAAGCCCAGACATACTACAAAAATATCTGTAGCTGAGACCTATCGTTAGTTTTTTTTTTCCAGGTCAACTTGGGATGTCTAGCTCCCTACTCCATTAATGTAGAAACTGTGAACACCGCCATTTCTCATGTGTCTGTTGCTAATCCATCCATCGGCTGGCACCTGCCACAGACAGACCGAGTAGCATCCCTGTTTTGCATACCAGAACCTGAGAAGAGAAGTACATGGTGTGAGAACCCTGGAGAGGCTTTCCTTTTGTTAATTTTGTACAGAAGAGCCAGGCACACACAGTGTTTTATGATACAGGTTCCTCCCAGCAACTTCTTGGGAGCTAAGTATTGTTTTTATAACCTCTTCTGCATCCTCTGTTCATATTTCCAGCAATTCTCAGCCTCTTTTCTCCAAGTACTCTGCTATGTCTGAGGGAATGGTGATGATAACCAGAATAATGTTCTTCTGTAACCTAAGAACACATAATTACTAAATAAGGGGATCATTTTGTTGGTAGTCATTGAGATAAGATCTCATGGAGCCGCAAACTCACTGTGTAGCCAAGGAATGACCTTAAACCTCCGCCCAAGGGTCAGCACCACACTCAGCTATATAGTCTCTTGCTACGTTGTGGGTTCTCTTTTCTTCCACCCTTCTATGCTCTTTTTCTACTCTTTCAACCCCCTAATACTAGATAAAAGAGAAAAAAGATAGAGAAGAAAGGAAAGAGATCCCTGAACAAAGTCAGGGGTCTGAAAGGGGGCGATGTTATTGTTAAACTACTTTCTGCAGATTAGGCGCATCGATTTCCTCAGGGCATGTTTGGTCTTCATTGCCAGGATATCTAATTTCTCCTTGTTTCTTCTTTGCAAATGACTGCTTATCAAACTGTGCCCAACAGCAACCAACAACACACAAACAACAACCAACCAACCAATAACCCACTAGCAACGCACCCTCCTCTCGGGGAACCTAGCATTTATATGTCCTCTGAAGAGTCCTCAGAATTTCAAACATCACATAATCACAGAAAGTATCTGCAGCTGGCTAAAGCATTTGGCAAATCCTAGTCAGCTGCTGTGGACAATCTGAAGCGGCCCCGTATCCCACACCTGGGATTAAAGTGACAACACATTCCCATAACATTTCTGTGTTTTTTTCAAAGAACCCAAAACTCCAAAATTGTCACTATACTCAGGCCAGAAGAATAATTATAAGCAGACATATTTACTGAAAATGTCCGGTGCACTGTGTCATGCTGCTGGGGGTCAGATGCAAGCTCTCCTTTCAAATCTCCATCTCCCTCTTAAGGTACGTAGAATTATCTACTCCACCATATAGATGGCTTAGTGGTTAAGAGCACTCGCTGCTCTTGCAGACAGGACTAAGGATGAGTTCCCAGCATCCACATGGCAGCTCACAATTCCCTGTAACCTCAGTTGCAGGGAATCCAAGTCTTCCGACCGCTGCAGGCACCTGAATTTACATGGTGCACAGAAACTCATTTAGGTACACACTCCAGTTCTAGGGAAGATGTTGCCCTCTCTGACCTCTGCCGGCACCAGGCATACATGTGATGTACTTACATTCATTCAGGGAAAACACTCTTACACCTAAAACATATTAAATAAATATTTTTGAAGCATATTTTTTTGATGTCCCCATGATCCTACTCCATGGCTGTAGATATCTGCGCAGTTATAACAGCCAACATAGATATGCATATTTCCTTTTGTTTTTTTTTTTTTTCTCTTAGCTGAAATTTTGTGGCACAGTATTTTCTTGCTCTCACTGGGATCTTTTTGTTTCATTTGCCAATATACTGTGAAGTTAACCTTGTATAATGCATTGCAAACTTCCTTATTGCAGTTTTCAAATGCTCTGGTGTCCACTGTAAGGATGCACCATCATTTCCTGACAGAGTACGTCATACTGCTGAACATGTAGGTTACTTCCACCTTTTTTATTCCCATTTCTCTTTAGTGCTGTGGCAAGAACTTTGCACACACACACCATTTTCCAATTAAATATATTTAACAAGCATTAAGTATCTGCAGAATAAAGACACAAGGTTAAGTGTGTGTGTATTCATAATTCTGCAAGAACATTTAAGGTTGCCCTCCACAGAACTTGGACCATCTTCTACATTGAACATAACACATAAGAGAGATGCAGTATTTGGTGTTATTTCATGTTCTCTGGCTCACATCTAAAAGGTTTATCTTCTCAAAGATGTCTCAGAGATGATTTATGAAAAAGAAATACAGAAGCTGGGGATATAGCTCACGGATGGAGCACTTGCCTAGCAAACCCTAAGGCTCTGAGTGAGTTCAGACCCAACATACACACACACACAAACATGTACACAGAGAGACCCCTATACAACATGTATCCATACAACATGCACACACATACACAGAGATGTGCAGACACATACATACACGAACACAGAGGCACATACACAACCACACACACACAAAGAAATTTGCACACTCAGACATGTACACACAGAGGCACATATGCAACATATATAAATGTACACACACAAAGAAATGTACACACACATATATGTACACACAGGGGCACATACACCACACACATGTGTATATACATGTAAATGCACACACATAGGCACAGATATAACATACACACAAATACACACACAGAGATGCACATACACATACATGTACACTCAGAAGCACATAATAACATATACATATACAAAAAGAAATTTGCACACACATACATGCATGCACAGAGGTATATAACACACGCGTACATGCACATGCCCGCGCTCACACTGCTTGCTCTTTTTCTCCCTCCCTCCCCACCTGCAAACAGCATAATTTTGGTTTCTATCTGTTGTATATTGTTTCCCCTTCTTTCCATAAAACTCCCCCTACCTTCCAAAGCAAGCTGGGATTTATGAGCTTGGAATACTGGGCAAATATGCCCTGCTTTACAGTTCTACCAGCAGGTGTTTGACTTCCAAACCATGCACACTAAGTCTCTTTCTTTCTTTCTTTCTTTCTTTCTTTCTTTCTTTCTTTCTTTCTTTCTTCTTTTTTTTTTTTTTCGAGACAGGGTTTCTCTGTATAGCCCTGGCTGTCCTGGAACTCACTTTGTAGACCAGGCTGGCCTTGAACTCAGAAATCTGCCTGCCTCTGCCTCCCGAGTGCTGGGATTAAAGGCATGTGCCACCTCGCCCAGCATACACTAAGTCTTTCTATGGGGGTTCAATTGTCTACATTTCCCCTCATTTTAATGTATGTGAGTCCATTGTTGCTATATTCATACACACCAGGAGAGAGCATCAGATCCCCATTACAGATGGTTGTGAGCCACCATGTGGCTGCTGGGAACTGAACGCAGGACCTTTGGAAGAGCAGTGCTCCTAATGCTCTTAACCGCTGAGCCATCTCTCCAGCCCTCTATGGAGCTTCTAATAACACCTCACCTCCCTGTTCCACATAGCAGCAGCCCACTGTGGATAGCCCTACCATGAAGTTCCCTGTCCCCAAACTCCCTAATAGTTTCCATTGCACCAATTTCACAATGACCAACTCTTGCAGATCTCTCTCCCCTTATCTTTCTCTTTTCTTTTTCTTTTTCTTTCCTTTCCTTTTCTCTTCTTTCCTTTGTCTTCCTTCCTTCCTTCCTTCCTTCCTTCCTTCCTTCCTTCCTTCCTTCCTTTTTTTCTTTTTTAAAGTTTGAGACAGAGTCTTACCATGTACCTCTGCTGGCTGTCCTGGAACTTTCTAGGTAAACCAGACTGGCCTGGATCTCAGAGAAATCCACCTGCTTCTGCCTTCCTAGTTCTGGAATTAAAGGTTAAAGGTGTGCACCATGACACTTGCCTTTTCTTTTCTTTTTCTTTTTCTTTTTTTTTTTAAGACAGGGTTACTCTATGCAGTCCTGACTGTTCTGGAACTCCCTATGTAGACCAAAGTGGTGTTGAAGTCAAAGTGATGTGTATGCTTCTGTGGGTCACCAGCCCAGCTCTTAGATTATTCGGGAGGCTAATGACTGTGGACCTGTAACACAGCCCCTCCCTCTGGGAACAACAGAAACAAGTCATGGGGAGTTCTTGTGTTCGTGTGCACTTCAGATTTACAAAAGACCCAAAGGAACAACAATCTTCATTGAAATCAATCAATCAATCAATCAATCAATCAATCAATCAGCATGGCTGGCCATGTTGATGGCACAATGCATTTAATCTCAGCGCTCAGAAGGCAGTGGCAGGAGGATGTCTGCGAGTTCCGGGCCAGCAGAGAGGGTTTGGGTTTTGCATAATGAAACCTCATCTGGAAATGGTGGGCAGACACTAACATGGTTCCTGAACAAATACATGGGGACAGTTCCAGATGTTATTAGCAGTGACCAAAGTTGGATAAATCTGTATGAATACCTCCCTTTATGATCAATTCCAGGAGGAAAGGAGGGAACAGAGACCTCCTTCACTCCTTCAAACCCTTCTCCTCTTGGCGATTTCAAGCCAATTGTTTCCTCAGGAAGCACCAGAAGCAGTCTCCTCTTTGTAGTAACAAAGCTTTGTCTTCCAGGCAACTTGAGTTCAGTTAAGAAACTTTCCAATGTGGTTTTGCAGGCTCCTGTGAGTCAACTGTGACTGAGTCACACAAAGGGGACCTTTATTAATAAGCATATTCTGTCCGTTGCAGAGAAAATGAATGCCTCAGAATAATTTCGCCAAATATTTAAAGAGAAAACAAAACAAAACAAAAAAAAAAACCAATGCAGTAAACATATCAGGACGTGATGAGCTGTCTGGGTAATTGGTTGTTTCTGTGCACCTGGTTCCAAAGACAATATTTAATGTGTAATCTGTTTCATCTACTCAGGGAAGTGAGGGTAACTCTACCCTCTGGCTCACATCTGCATTAAAATGAGGGGAGGCAGAGTCTCATTGCAGTGCGTGGAAATGTATGCACATGAGTTGTCTTTTACATGGAGACAGCAATTATACCCCTAGAAATGCAGTCTGTGGGAGAAAATGACATATTCAAGGCTGGGGAACAAAAGCCTAATGCTAGGGGGACATTAACAAGGTTGGGAACCCCCTCTCAACAATTCACACGATCATTTACAAAGTCTGCAGTCTATAAAATTATTTTTAAAACATGTTTTTCAAAACAATGCGGCAGCTTTTTTTTTTACTTCCCTAAGAAAATTCATCATACAGAATCTGTTTAATTACTCCACAGTAGCAGATATTCTAAACTCTTATCAAATATATCTAAAGATTGAAAGCCACCAGGAAGTGATAGAGGACCCTTGGCCTAACAGCCCTGAAAGGACCTGGAGAATGGGGAGGATGCGGGGTGGGTGTCCAAGAATTGTTCGCCTTCATGTAAGAAAGTTGTGTTTTAAAATAATCCTTAGGCAAGTTTGTAGAGGAAGGAGGGCAGGAGGAAGGGAAGGGGAAGGAGGAATACAGGAAGGAAAGAAGGAAGGGAGGAAGGAAAGAAGGAAGCAAGGAGAAAGGAAAGAAAGGAAAACTATTATCTAATTTTATAGATAACTTTTAAAATATTGGGGTGATTCTATTAAAGTCAAGAAAGTCAATGAAGTGGGTTCAAGTTTTTCGAGACAGGGTTTTTCTGTATATAGCCCTGGCTGTCCTGGAACTCACTCTGTAGACCAGGCTGGCCTCGAACTCAGAAATCCTCCTGCCTCTGCCTCCCGAGTGCTGGGATTAAAGGCGTGCATCACCACGCCCGGCTAGGTTCAAGCTTTTGCTTCTCCCATCTTCTCCGGAGTCTTTAAGAGATGGGAAGCCAGGTTGAACTGTTCGCCCTCACTGACCAACTCCCTGCAGAGGCCAGATAGGGATATGGAGTAAGATGTCAAGAACCAAACCAGACCGGAAACCCTTCTTCACCTGTGCTACCTGTAGCAGACGAAGCAAGTTTAAGAAAAGACAGACATAAATAGATGAGAAAGGAGGCGGATGTTGCACGATGATGTAAAAGGGTCTCGCAATGCCTACTTCCGCTTTTTGCAGCTACATCTTTTCCCAGCTCGGCCGCTCACTTCATTCTCGGAGTATCTTTTTATTTTTTTGAATAAGCTTTTCCTAGTACCTCACCCTGTGCTCCTGCTATTCTCTGTCCTGGGACACGAGAACCTGGACATCTCAGCAGGCGCCCCTCCCTGCTGTGACTGGATAGTCAACATGCCTAACATCCTGCTTTCTGGGCACATTGAAGAAGCACATTTCACTTGGTACCTGTTTTCCGTTACACCGTGTATCACCAACAAACTATATCCCCTGCTTGACGCCACGAGTAGAACGCCATGAGTCAATACAACCTACAGTTTGCTTTGGAAGTTCTCTGGCTTTTTAATGCTTGATCTTATTTAATATTTAGTACATTTGTATATGCTAGTAATCTGTTTACTTTCATATGAAGCTTATCATTATTGCCAACTTAGGAAGGCTTGATTTAAGATCAGTATTGTTACATTTACATGTTGACAAATATGTGTGCTTGAAACTTTTGTTAAACAGAAACATTACCTTCTTCTTTTTCTTTTTTCTTCTTTTCTTTCTTCTTCTGAGGCAGGGTCTCACTATGTAACCCTGGCTAGAATTCATTATGTATATCAGGGTGGCCTAGAACTCACAACAGAGATGTACCCAACTCTACTGGGGCTAGACTTAAATGACCTTATCCAGCCTCTTCTTTTCTAATCATCAACTTCTTGAAAAGAAAAAAAGGTAGAGGTTGTATTAGATTAGTCCTAAATCTTTCTCATTATTTTTTTTCCTTGTTCCGGTAACCCCGCAAGCTCTGCTCGACCCCGCTCGCTCAGGCCGGCTCTGCTCGCTCCGCTCGCTCCGGACAGCCCCGCTCACTCCAGTTGGTCTCCCCAGTCCAAGGATTCATTTTTATTATTATTCTTCATCAGTACGCTGTAGCTGACTTCAGACGCACCAGAGGAGGGTGTCAGATCTCATTACGGGTGGTTGTAAGCCACCATGTGGTTGCTGGGATTTGAACTCATCACCTTCGGAAGAGCAGTCGGGTGCTCTTACCCACTGAGCCATCTCACCAGCCCCGTTATTTTGTTTTTGTTCCAAAGGTTTCATGGTGGTGATAATGATGCTTTTTTTTTGTTTGTTTGTTTTTGTTTTTTGCTTTATTGTGAAAATCAAGCATCTAATTAAGACTGTTCTGAGTATTGTTACCAATGCCCAACACCTAAATAGATGAGGGCCACACGAAAGCAGATGACTCTTGGTGGAAAATCCTCTTATTTTTAATGGCTTCTGAGACAGGGTCTCACACAGCCCAGGGAGCCTCCAACTAGCTATGTAACTCAGAAAAAGGGCCTTGGGCTCCTCATTCACCTGCCTCCACCTCCCAGATGCTGGGATCTCAGGTACCTGTCACTACTCTAAGTTCTCTGGGAAACTGACGAACACCTGGCTTGTCCCCAAATCTACACTTAATGTGTCAACAGGAACCACAAGTGCTTCTGAACATGGAGGCAGCCAGCAAACCCTCGATCTAAAAACTCAGATTTGTCAAAGAGAAAAGGGAATTACGATCGGTGCGTTTTCTATTTGGGCACTATTTGGTTCAAGATTGGGGTTAACTTCTATAGAGGTGGCTGAGTTAAATTAAACACAAATTATCTAGCTACTTAGGAAAACCAAACTTCATTTAACAGTCTCCCTATCATTGGTAGCAGATATCTTTTAGGAATTTGCAATGAAATAAGCATATAGCTGTTTTATCCAAATGTAAGGAACTCTGCAAATGGTCTTCCTTCCTTTCTCTGATGTTTCTTTAACATGATAGAAAATGCTCCTCTAGCCGGGCAGTGGTGGTGCACACCTTTAATCCCAGCACTTGGGAGGCAGAGGCAGGCGGATTTCTGAGTTCGAGGCCAGCCTGGTCTACAAAGTGAGTTCCAGGACAGCCAGGGCTACACAGAGAAACCCTGTCTTGAACCCCCCCAAAACAAACAAACAAACAAACAAAAACAAACAAAAAAACAAAAAAAAAGAAAAAAGAAAAAGAAAATGCTCTTCTAAAGAAGGTGACCAGTTCCACTCTGAGGGTGGAGAACAAATCTAATATTCAAAAGTTATTGGTAGATTAGAATTTTTACCTTGTTCTTACTTAGCAAGCAAGGAGAGGAAAAAAAAAAAAGAACCATCTCAACATCCTTTATAAAAGTAGCACCAATACCAAAACAGAATAAGCAAAGGGCATTAATTGAAAGAAAACTGGAAAGCCTGAGAAAGATTAATGCATGTATGAACAAGGTCCAGCAGCGTTGATAACAATCAAATGAATTTAGTTTTTTTTGTTGTTGTTGTTGTTTGTTTGTTTGTTTGTTTGTTTTTTGGTTTTTCAAGACAGGGTTTCTCTGTATAGCCCTGGCTGTCCTGGAACTCACTCTGTAGACCAGGCTGGCCTCGAACTCAGAAATCCGCCTGCCTCTGCCTCCCAAGTGCTGGGATCAAAGGCGTGCGCCACCATGCCCGGCTAATCAAATGAATTTAAACTAAAACATTTTTGGGAAGATGTTTGTGATGCTGGAATTACATCTCAAGCTTCACCTGTGGCGGGTCAGTACTGCACAAACTCTGATACAAACACTACACAGCTCAAAATAGTTAACTTTAAAATTCTCAATTGGCAGGGATTGGGCAAGGGCTGGAGACAGCAGTAAAAAGTATGGTGGAAGACATTTGTCATTCCAGCATCTAGGACTCAAAGACAGGGAGATTACTGTAAGTTTGAGTCCAGCCTGTTCTACAGAGTGAGAAGCAAGCCAGCCAGGGCTACACAGAGACCCTGACTCTAAAACAAAACAACAAAAACCAACCAATCAAAAACCAAAAAAGGAAGCGCTGTGAGACCAAAATATTAATGGAAAGGGATCAGATACTTTGCAGTTAGAAATATGATCAGGATTTCTGCTCTTGGGGTTCAGTAGCCTAAAGAAATGATGAGATGTATATAGTTGTATATAGCCATAGATCTTAGTCACAGTCTCACAGAATACCTAATGACTTGGAAAAATACTCAGAATACAAGCAAGAAACTAAGGGAGACTATGTGTTCCTTTACTTGGCAGCTGGAGAGATATCTCAGTGGTTTAGAACCCTGGCTCTTTTTCCAGAGAACCTAGGTTTGATCCCAGCACCCACAAGGTGGATTACAAAGAACAATATTGCCAGTCCCAGGGGAATCTGACATGCACTTTTGGCCTCTGCAGGCACTGCAGACACGAAGTATACAGACATGCATGCAGACAAAACACCCACTCATACAAAATAAATTAAATTTTTTAAAAAAAGGAATACTTTCCTCTATATTTATTTTTAAAGTAGATATGACATTTTTACTTTTGATTTTTCAAAACATTTGTCTATTCATATGACTAATAACTATTGTGAAAAGTTAAAAATATAAGCCAAGAGTATAAAAGTATACAGTAAGAAACTGCTGGTATATACAGGGTTTCATTTTGAGGGAATGAAGATGGTTTAAAATTGATCTGCTGTGATGATTGCTCAAGTCTTTGAGAGAAATATTTAAACTGTACACTTGAAATGGGCAATGTATATAATACAAAAAAGATGGCACAGCGGGTAAGAGCATGTGTGGTTCTCCCAGGGGACCAGAGTTAGAGTCCCAAGAGCCATGTCAGGCAGCTTACAATGACTGTAACTCTAGCTCCAGGGGATTCAATGCCTACTGTGGGAACTTGTACATATGTACATATGCCTATACACAAACAGATTTATGTGATTTAAAATAAATCTTTAAATGTAATTATAGCTCATAAAGTTTCTATTGAAAAGAAGGGTTTGGGGTGGT
Organism: Mus minutoides; assembly: GCA_902729485.2. Classification (NCBI taxonomy): domain Eukaryota; kingdom Metazoa; phylum Chordata; class Mammalia; order Rodentia; family Muridae; genus Mus; species Mus minutoides. The sequence continues at coordinate 1,787,808 of LR749739.1, forward strand.
GGTGGCGCATGCCTTTAATCTGAGTACTGGGAGTCAGAGGCAGGCAGATCTCTGTGATCTTGCTGCCAGCCTGGATGATCAGGGTTACACAGAGAAACACTGTCTTGAAAAAGGGGGTACGGGGAGGTTTGGGGCAGGGGGTAGAGGTATGTGCCTTTAATCCCAGTTCTTAGGAAACTGTGAGTTTGAGGCCAGCCTTGTCTACATAGAGAATTGTATTCCAGCCAAGGCTATATGATGAGTCCATCATAACAAACAAAAGGTAGAGGTTGGAGGGGTGTGGCTCTGTAGTTGAGAGCTTGCCCACATGACCAAGGCCTCAGGGTCAATACATGCACATGTATGCATAAGCCCATATACGAGAATCCCTCCACATAACAAAGTACAAAGATTACTTGTACTGATATAATCTTAATATCATCACTGATCGCATCTTCATGTATAGCTCTCTCTAAATCCATTTCTGCACAGCATACACGTTAGTTCAAAAAAAAAGAAAAAGAAACCTAAAGAACTGAGTCGTAGAATGCATACCACTTCAGAAAACATTTTTAATTACAACATGTATAATCTCATATAATCAGAGAGTAAAATGGGACTGGGGGGTGGTGGTTAGGAGAAACATATTCTAGCCCCAGTCTTACCTTCAATAACTGTAAAACCTTGAAAAGCTGTGTGTTTTGGGGACTAACTTTTCCAAGGAGAAAAGGCAGGGATGTGACTGGAGGGAGATCTCTGAAAGCTTCCAAGTCCCCTTACAGAGTGACAAAGTAAAAATAATCTTGGGAGTAACAATTTAATTGTAACAGTAAAGACTGTTTATCAAAGGGTGATTGGTGAGCATTGAGATACATTGTGACATTAATTAAAAGCAAAAAAAGCACAGAAGCACAATGTATACTACGTTGCCAGTTGTGACAAAGCAAAGGAAAACACATGTAATTGTTCCTATTTCTAGAACATTTCTGAAACGATACATGGCAGCTGGCAACGAGAGGAAACCGTTTCC